>SDVV010024484.1:0-12578 GCA_016164225.1 Gammarus roeselii
TTACTGGTATAACATGAAGCAATATTAATAACTCTCGTCCACTGAAGCAACATCAATTACTGGTATAACTTGAAGCAATATTAATAACTCTCGTCCACTGAAGCAACATCAATTACTGGTATAACATGAAGCAATATTAATAACTCTCGTCCACTGAACCAACATCAATTACTGGTATAACATGAAGCAATATTAATAACTCTCGTCCACTGAAGCAACATTAATTACTGGTCTAACATGAAGCAATATTAATAACTCTCGTCCACTGAAGCAACATCAATTACTGGTATAACATGAAGCAATATTAATAACTCTCGTCCACTGAAGCAACATCAATTACTGGTATAACTTGAAGCAATATTAATAACTCTCGTCCACTGAAGCAACATCAATTACTGGTATAACTTGAAGCAATATTAATAACTCTCGTCCACTGAAGCAACATCAATTACTGGTATAACATGAAGCAATATTAATAACTCTCGTCCACAGAAGCAACATCAATTACTGGTATAACATGAAGCAATATTAATAACTCTCGTCTACTGAAGCAACATTAATTACTGGTATAACATGAAGCAATATTAATAACTCTCGTCCACTGAAGCAACATCAATTACTGGTATAACATGAAGCAATATTAATAACTCTCGTCCACTGAAGCAACATCAATTACTGATATAACATGAAGCAATATTAATAACTCTCGTCTACTGAAGCAACATCAATTACTGGTATAACGTGAAGCAATATTAATAACTCTCGTCCACTGAAGCAACATCAATTACTGGTATAACATGAAACAATATTAATAACTCTCGTCCACAGAAGCAACATCAATTACTGATATAACATGAAGCAATATTACAAACTCTCGTCCACTGAAGCAACATCAATTACTGGTATAACATGAAGCAATATTAATAACTCTCGTCCCCTGAAGCAACATCATTTACTGGTATAACATGAAGCAATATTAATGACTCTCGTCCACTGAAACAATATCAATTGCTGGTATAACACTAGCAATATTAATAACTCTCGTCTACTGAAGCAACCTCAATTACTGGTATAACATGAAGCAATATTAATAACTCTCGTCCACTGAAGCAACATCAATTACTGGTGTAACGTGAAGCAATATTAATAACTCTCGTCCACTGACGCAATATCAATGACTTGTATAACATGAAGCAATATTAATAACTCTTGTCCACTGAAGCAATATCAATTACTGGTATAACATGAAGCAATATTAATAACTCTCGTCCACTGAAGCAATATCAATCGCTGGGATCCCATGAAGCAACGGCGATTACTGCTTTTATGCAGCAGTATCAACCACAGCTATCCTTTGAAGCAATATCAATCATTTGGATCCCATGAAGCAATCAACTAATCCCTTGAAGAAATATCAATCACTAATATCCCATGGTGCTATATCAACTACTGACATACCATGACGCAATTTCAATCATTGGCATCCCACGCAGCAATATCAATCACTGCGTTCCTGCAGCAATATCGATCACAAATATCCCATGCAGCAATATCGATCAATGGTACCTTCTGAAGCCATATCAATCACTGGTATTCCATGAGGCAATATCAATCAGTGGGATTCTTTGAAGCAATTCAATCATTGGTATCCCATGTAGTAATATCAATCCCTGATCTCTCGCAGCAATATCAATCACAGATATCCCATGGAGTAATATCAATGAATTTTGTCCTGAAGTAATGTCAATCGCTTATGTCCATTGCAGCATTATCAATCACTAGCATATAACCTGAACTAAAATCAATCACTTGTATCCCATACAGTAATATCAATCACTAGTGTCCCATACAGTAATATCAATCACTGATATCCCATATAGTAATATCAATCACTAGTGTCCCTTACAGTAATATCAATCACTGATATCCCATACAGTAATATCAATCACTAGTGTCCCATACAGTAATATCAATCACTAGTGTCCCATGCAGTAATATCAATCACTAGTGTCCAATACAGTAATATCAATCACTAGTGTCCCATACAGTAATATAAATCACTAGTGTCCCATGCAGTAATATCAATCACTGGTATCCCTCACAGTAATATCAATCACTAGTGTCCCATACAGTAATATCAATCACTGGTGTCATGACACCATACAGTAATATCAATCACTAGTGTCCATACAGTAATATCAATCACTAGTGTCCCATACAGTAATATCAATCACTGATATCCCATACAGTAATATCAGTCGTTAGTATCCCATACAGTAATATCAATCACTAGTGTCCCATACAGTAATATCAATCACTAGTGTCCCATACAGTAATATCAATCACTAGTATCCCATACAGTAATATCAATCACGAGCATCCAATACAGTAATATCAATCACTAGTATCCCATACAGTAATATCAATCACTGGTGTGCCATACGGTAATATCACTCATTGGTATCCCATACAGTAATATCAATCACTTGTGTCCCATACAGTAATAGCAATCACTAGTGTCCCATACAGTAATAGCAATCACTAGTGTCCCATACAGTAATATCAATCACTGGTGTGCCCCACAGTGATATCAATCACTAGCGTCCTATACAGTAATATCAATCACTGTTATCACATGAAACAGAATCAATCACTCATACGCCATGGAACATATCAACCACTGGTATCGTACGGAGTGATGTTAATCACTAGTATCCTATGCAGCAATGTCAATCCATGGTATCACATGAAGCATAACAATCACTAGTGTCATATGAAGCACACACAATCTCTCCTATCCCAATTAGGCAGCAATATCAATTACGGGTATCCCATGCAGCAATATCAATCATTGGTACGTCATGAAGCAATAACAATCGTTGGTATCCCATGCATCAATATCAATCACTGGTATCCTATGCAGTCATCAAGCAATATCAATCACTGGTATGCCATCAAGTAATATCAATTACTGGAATGTCATCAAGCAATATCAATCACTGGTATGCCATCAAGCAATATCAATCACTGGTATGCCATCAAGCAATATTAATCACTTCAGTGTAGCGGAAGTCGGACCGGACTCGCTACCGAGAGGTTGTCTGAGAGTCGCGCGTAAGTACCGAGGCAGACGAGGCAACCAACATCAGGGCAGCCATTCAACTCTCGAGGTGGAGAAGAGGGCTTGCTCAAAAGATATTCCGCCAGATGGTGCCAAAGTCTGGATTATATCGGTTAATCCTGTTTAGGTGTGTGGCAGAAGAAGGGAGAAGCTTTTCAGGTGCACATACTGTATAGGTGTGTGGCAGAAGGAGGGAGAAGCTCTTCAGGTGCAAATACTGTATAGGTGTGTGGCAGAAGAAGGGAGGAGCTCTTCAGGTGCAAATACTTTATAGGTGTGTGGCAGGAGGAGGGAGAAGCTCTTCAGGTGCAAATACTGTATAGGTGTGTGTGTCAGAAGAAGGGAGAAACTCTTCAGGTGCAAATACTGTATGGGTGTGTGGCAGGAGAAGGGAGAAGCTCTTCAGGTGCAAATACTGTATAGGTGTGTGGCAGAAGAAGGGAGAAGCTCTTCAGGTGGAAAATACTGTATAGGTGTGTGGCAGGAGAAGGGAGAAGCTCTTCAGGTGCAAATACTGTATAGATGTGTGGCAGAAGAAGGAAGAAGCTCTTCAGGTGCAAATACTGTATAGATGTGTGGCAGAAGAAGGGAGAAGCTCTTCAGGTGCAAATACTGTATAGGAGTGAGTCAGGAGAAGGGAGAAGCTCTTCAGGTCCAAATACTGTATAGGTGTGTAGCAGAAGAAGGGCGAAGCTCTTCATCAATCACTAGGTGTGTGATAGAAGAAGGGAGAAGCTCTTCAGGTGAAAATACTCGTACGACCATTGAACCGTTCATCAATATCAATCCCTTGAAATCCATGCATTGATGACAATAACTGCCCAGAGGAGAAGAAGAATCGCAAGCATCAACCTTGATTCATGCTGATTATTGAGCATCATTACAGTTCAGTCAGGAGCTGGCCAACCCTTCTGTAATCCTAGAAATAGTCTTTGACGACCACCGCATTCTTAGTTTGACGACCACCGCATGCTTAGTTGATCAGCAATAAAGATGGCTCTCGAACAAAGCCACTTTCTCCAGATTATTGAACTTTGTAAATAATCATCTAGAGTTATATCACAGTTAGATGTGTTTTTTTATTGAAAATAATGAATAACGTCAGTCAAAATGATCGGTAAAAATTGAAACCTTCCATCATTAGATATCAAATTGTATTATTCGTGCAGTTTTCAATATATATGAAGATTGCAGCCAAGATAAGTTATTCGTCGTTACGGGCCCCTCACACGAAAGGAAGTTGGTGCCTTCGAGGAAAACGCATGGCCTATTTTAAACGTAGTCCATCAGAAGTTGTCGTGTGGTAGAACATTACCCATCTATCTACCATGTGACTAGTCTCGTGCAGGAACAATGCACTGCTCATCGAATTATTCTCCTTTCGATTAAGTTAGTTTTCATTCATACGCCTGCAACAATATTCCAAAAAAATGCATTTGGCATCTACGCAATGCATTTCAGCAACTTGAGAAACATTAAAAGTTTAAAAGCTGTACTTTAGTTTCGTTTGGTACAAATAAGAAAGTCCGTATAAGTGTGTGACCAATGGCATTTTGGTCGTTAGGTCTGCTTAACAACGTCTTTATAATCAATGTAATCTTCGTGAACGAGTCCCTCGCTCATACTAGCACCGCAATCATGTACTTTCTTCGGAATGTCAAGCGTGTCCACCCACTCCAGAGCATTTGGAAATGTTCGATCACAAGACAAAAATAGGCAAGTTTGGCTTCCTACAACTGGTGCTGGAAAACGCAACGACAAGCACAGATATCGCCCACAAATCGTCAACATATGCGCAGCAAAATTGGATGTACATTAAGAGAAGCAGATCAGTTTTAACTCTTCTTCATTTGTCGATAACTGGCCGGAAAAGATTATATTTTCTTGTACTATCGAAAGTATTACGTTTACTACTCAGCCAATTATTCCAGTCTGGAGTTAGGATACTATCAATCTATACATGCATTCTGTAAACTCGTTCAGAAATTTTGGAGATTACGAGCGAGGAAACCTTCAATTTTTGTCTTCGTTTTCAAAATTACCAAATTCCTGATTAATCTTTCATTATTTTCTTTGTTAAATGATGAAGCTGACGAGCTTTTTCCACATCTTGATGCTTATTTAAATCAGTTTAATTCTTTTTTTCCTAATTGGACAGGATGATAAAAGTGATTGCTATGGCATTAATAACTTTAATGAAGTGAAATATAACCATAATGATGATTTCGCCAGTGTTCACGCTAACTTTGATTCCATAAATGCTCCACAAAACTTACTTAATCGCAAATTTGATATCATGTATTTTATTGAGAACTGGTCCACGAATTCTAATCAAGGCCTGAATACTTTTGATGACTATCATTCGCATAATTCCATAAGACCGGATACCTAGCGTAGCGGAGGTGTGACCATCTCTGTCCGCGACGAACTTATCGCAGAAGCGATACCGCCTACTTCTGTGTCATTGCCTACGTTGAATCACTATTTCTCCAGATCAGCATTGATTTCAAACAATTACTCGGGGCTCAATCTACAAGCCCCCATCAGCTGATAGTACTTTATTTGTTGACTCACTGCAAAGATTATTAGTCACATTTACCCAGTTAACTTGTATAGCATTTGAATACTACTTTCACATGCGCTTTTGGAAGAGTAAGAACGGTTCATTCATTTCAAGCGTTAAGAAATTTCGAACAATTTAATCGCACTATGAAATCAACATCATGGATCTTTTCGATTTTTAACTCATAAATTAGATTGTTAATTAATGAAGTTGATATGTTTTAATGCAATGAGCGCAGGTTTAACCCCTTCGGATAAAGCTTGCAACTATACGTCGAACTTTTTGAATTCTATGTTCTATCGCGGCTCTGTATCAGATGTTCAACTGTTGTTATCTTGTCTTCCATCTCTCTCAATTGTCGTTGGCATGCGTTCCATCTCTCCCTCAATTGTCGTTGGCATGCGTTCCATCTCTCCCTCAATTGTCGTTGGCATGCGTTCCATCTCTCCCTCAATTGTCGTTGGCATGCGTTCCATCTCTCCCTCAATTGTCGTTGGCATGCGTTCCATCTCTCCCTCAATTGTCGTTGGCATGCGTTCCATCTCTTCCTCAATTGTCGTTGGCATGCGTTCCATCTCTCCCTCAATTGTCGTTGGCATGCGTTCCATCTCTTCCTCAATTGTCGTTGGCATGCGTTCCATCTCTCCCCTAAACCAGCCGTGGCGAGAGCTGAGAGGTCAGCGCTGTGAGCGGACCAAGGCTGGCTCGTTCAGTGGCTGATGACTCGTTAAGGAAAATTGTCCGTAAAAAATCCGGGACACTCGTTGAAGTAATAAACAATAACACCATCATGTTAATAGTAGAATGCCTCCCACACAGCTGGCCACAATTTTTTTCTTGTGGAGATACTACGATGATATTATGAACAGGATGTTTAATTTGTTCCAACTAACGGCATATTATCAGAAAAACAGGATTATTAACACCGCACTTGGACACAAAACATCCTTTGTTCTCTCGGATTCCTATGCAATTCTGATCATCATTGTAAACATTTATAAAAATGGGGATAATTGACCTCCTTGTCTTTATCATTGATACTTAATCTGAAGCTGATTCTGAACAACCCCATTGCACAAAAAAATTCGGCTTGGTTTCCCAGAACACATTCAACTCAACGATTTGAGGAGGGGCTCCCATCTCCGTTGATTTTGGAACAAAGTTCAGAGATTTACTCTTATCAAACATTTCCAAGGCATCTAAGAGGCACCAAAAAAACTTGAAAATTCCTACTCTTGGAGTATTCTACGGTTTGTTTCGATGACAATATCGCCATTTCCGTCCGATGCCCTCCGTGAAACCTAACGAGCTCTGCTCCGAAAATACATATGTTTGCAATCTTGTGAGACTTCCCTGCTCCAGAACATTGGATATTGAGTTGGCTCTAGTAATGTGGCGGTTATTATTTATGTTTGACAGGTCCTTCGTTCTAGATTTAAGAAGCAGTATAACAATTGCATGCATCACAATTCTGGGCTGGAGTAACGCTCGTCATTCTTAGAAATGCTCCTCTTAGACGTTGTCTAAAAAATAAATTGTCATTCCATCATATTTTTTGTAACGCATATAATATCATGTCGTTAAGCAATTTGTATTTTTCATGTGGTTGCATGCTAATTCATTGTATATCATCCCATACATGCTCCGAGTCTAAATATTTTTATTCGTGAAGTGGCATACTATCTCATTTCATGTCATGCGGTTACGTCGCACGGCAGGCTAGGCCCAAGACTGCCGGTCAGACACAAAGCCTTCGTTCAATCGCGGCCCCATCTGCTGCAGCCCCTGTCGTCACTACCTCTCAAACCTCCGCAGTCCAACCATGGCATAATCCTACCCATCCTCGGCAAGCCCGGCGAGAGCTCACCGACCAGCTGAGTAGAGTCATAGCACAGCAACAATTTTTCACTCACATATCCAGTGTCGTTCATTTACGCAATTTATTTTTATTCAATCAACAAATAGCCACATGATCGTAATAATCATATGTTGATTGATTCAGGTGTCTAAATTCGAACCGTTTCATCGGTAAGGTTTTCTGTTTTAGCATCAAGTCATCCACCGTTTCGAACATTTATATCCACGGATTATCCTGTGTCCACCTCATCTGATACAGTGGTCTGTACATCCAGTGATAGTTACCAGCCCTTCTCTCTAGGAAACAATACTAAAAATTCTCTTTAAATAACATGGTCTTACTGATATTAGGGGACTGGGCCAATTTTTGTGACAAGTACCGCGTAATAACAATCAGTGTTCGTTACCATTCGCTACATACATACCGTTCTGATTTTTAGTCATAAATGATCATCAACCGATAACATCATAAAGTGAGGTTTGCATCTCCGTGTCAACTGAAAGTCATATTTTCCACTCATTTTTGTCAATGTAGCATGCACCTCTCTACCTTGATCATTGTGCTTTGCATTACGATAGACTCGTGTATGTTACCTTTTGTATTCATTGTTGCATTGAAAACTATTTTCATTTTACAATGAAAACTGCTGCACTGTATGTAGACATGACACGTATTATCACGTTTTACTACCACAACTTGTGTTTGTTTCCCTTACCAATAATCCGCATTGTAGAATACCATTTTAGTTCAGTTTTGTTTCCTGTATGCATCCACTATACGCTCACCGTTGGGAAAAGAAAAACAAACATAGCGACACCGCTCAAAATGATCCTTCCTAATTAGACAATTCAACATTTGTTTTATGTAGTCTGAATCGAATCAATTACCCATGCACCTCTCTTAGTCTTGAGAGCCTGTATCAGTCAGTTCAGCATTGAGGAGAGTGGCTTGAAATTAATCAACCGTTCTTAATTTTGTATTCCCATACGTATCTAAACAATTTGTTTCAATCATTTTTTGAATTATGACTAGCTCATTCTTAATCTTTCAGTATCATTTGTTTCACAAACATAATTGTGGCCCTCATACAAGTCACACCCAAAGTATTCCAAATTCTCATACGGGCCAGCTTGGCTCATTGACTCTATGAGAATGAGAGTTAACCTTGTGATCAATCATTGATTCATTCTTATACAGTTCTAGAGCAATGTCATAGCTTCCGGCTGTCTTTTTTCACTTGCAATAGCTATAATCTTGGTCACACTGATCGTTTTGTTAACATCAGGAAAATTGCGTTTAATTATGATATTCATGGATAAAGACCGCTTACAAATTGATGTGTCGGCTTTCTTCATCACTCGCTGTATGCGCCCCTACTAGTTGCCCTTGTTTTACATTTTAGAGGCAGTCTTACAATTAGATGCATCATTGACTAAGTAGTTGCCCAGTGATGCATTCAATTGTAAGATCACCTCTAAAATGTAAAACGAAGGCGTACAGTCAGTTTGGTTTGAAAGAGGGCATTGGAACGGAAATGGCAACATTAGCATTGAAACAAACAGCTGAATAATGCAGGAAATATGGACTCCCCTGTCTTAACGTGCTTCTCAGATGCAAAGAAGGCGTTAAATATGGCTTATCACCGGAATTTCTTCGAAAGAATTATTGCAAGGAGATCCCTTCCTTACATCGTTGGTTGAGTTGCTACAATTCCCGTATAGAAAGCAAGAATTTCATGTGCGGTGACCAAGTTCAAAATTAGCTTCTCCTCAAAATATCAATGGAATAAGACAGGGAGGTCAATTGTCACTATTGCTGTATAATGTTTACTCCTATTATCTCAAAACCGATTAGGCCGGGAGAGCGAAGAGCGTCGTTCTTGCGATTTGTATGCTTGTATTTTTCACCCTGCAGAAGCTTATAGATATTTGTGATAATATTGATCAGCCCGTGATATTGGGTATAACACTTCAAAAATTGTTTGTATGTTGATCAGACCAAAAGGTCCTATCCCAGTGATATAATGCAAAAATTTCTAGATTTCTGTAATCATTTTGTTCCGCCCCAAGATATTGTGTAAAACATTTCAAGAAATGTGGGTAGGTTGATTTGACCAGAAGGTCCTATCCCATTGATATCATGATAAGAAGCTAATTTTGAACGTATGATAAAACTAGAAGGTCAATTGTCGCTATAGTTATAAACTGTTTACACCGATTATCTGAATTCCATATTGCACAGGGAGAACGAAGGGAGTCGGGTTGCCAATTGTTGCGCTATTATTCTAAGCTATGCCGATGATATGGCGTTGGCTGCTCCAGCTCTCAAGTCCCTGCAGAAGCTTCTTGATATTTGTAATAAAATTGATTAGCCGCATGATATTGTGTATAACACATCAAAAGTTGTGTGATGTTCATCGGACCAAGATCCTAAGCGTTACTTCTCGACTGATCTTGAGCTATATGGTGTCGTACTTAGTATTCTGAACGACTCTTAGTATCTTGGGTAAATTGCTTCTGCAGATTGCGCTGAAGATAAGAATTTTGCAAATCAGACCAGGCGACAAAATTACGTTGGTAACATGCTAATATGAAAGTTCTCTTTTGCGCCAAAGGAATCTAAAATACAGCTTTCAAATAATATTGTTAACCGATTTACATCTATGCACTGTAAAAACATTTCTGCTATAAAATATTCGAAAGCTAACACTAATTTCAAGACATCTCATCGAGTCGACTGATGCCGGTCCCGCGCTCGACGTCCGCGAACAGTGTATTTGCAAAGAATGCATCGAATCACATTTAAGTACTATTTCGCAAAGGTACACACAGCCATATGACAATATTACTGCAGCTTCTAACAGAAAAGACATAAATAAACTGTGCACTAGCGATGCCCTTGCTGAGTCGTTTATGTTGAGTCGGTGGAAAGAAATACTATTCACTCACGAATGAAAAAAATGTCTTATAAGTTTAAAATGTTCATTATGTATGTGCTATTTGATTGGACTTATCTGTTTTACCCATGCGGATTACTCAATTTTTAACTAGATTATGTTGAGTGAATCAATGTATTACTATGCTCTTCATAGTTTTCTATTAAGTTGTCCGTATTATTCCTACCACCTATTTGCTTGGCAATCTGTTGAGCGTAAGGGCAGTGTCTTCTGCATTATCGTCTCGTCTAAACTCATCCACAGCTGATTCATGTCCAATCTTGAAAAATCTATTGAAAAAATCAGACATTGGTAATAGTATGCTGTACCAACAACAATTATGTAAATTCCCTAAAGGAGGAAGCTTGAGTTATTTTGAAGGAGTTCGGGGTGCAATATATTTGCGGGAAACAGTTGCCCGCAATATGCATGAGGCTTAGTTGAGTGACTGTCATCTCCGTGTTTCATGTTTAAGTATTGTATTGAGTAAATAAATACGACTTGTTATGGTGTCTTGGGAAAGTGGTGATGGTTCCTAGCATTACGTGAGTTGCAGGCGCTGTGTTATATACAGGGGAAATTGGAAAAGTCTCCTAATAGGGTAGGGAGACCGGGTATGAAAAGCCTTGCTGCTACTGACCGATGAGGGTGGGGGGATATTGCCGCCAATTACAAGCTGAACTAAAGGGTCCGTTCAGACCTGAGCAAAATGGTTAGCAATGGGGAATATGTATGAGGAAAACAGCACAATGGAGGAATAATGAAAAGATAGTGCAGAAATTGAAATGTTGCATCTAGCCATATGAACAAAAAGGCTGGTTGGGTCGGTAGAGCATGGAGAGACGGGGATACGGACAGCAACCTGAGTAGGAGAGTGAGGCAAGACTGATAAAGATAGTAACATTGGTCAGAGGAGGTGGAAACAAGGATTGAATGTTATATCACTTATCCGATTCTGATCTATATTAATCATACATCTAGTGGTCTTGCATGCAAGTTCAAAGTATTTGCTGATATCTACAAGTTGTACCTGAGATATGCCCGCAAGGACACAGAGACTGAGTCTGCGAGTGGAGGTGTCCAGTCACTGCAAAGTGGGCTGGAGACAGTTGCATGGTCCTAGAACCTTGGACTGAATCTGGGTAAGTGTATTGGGCTGTGCTTCTATAGAGGTCGTGTTGATTTTGATGCTTTGGTTCTAACCAACCAGTACGTCCTGCAGGGCAAAGCATTGAAGTTTGTCCCTACACACAGAGACTTAGGTGCAGTGTAGATAGCAGTCTCTGATTCCACCATCATATTTGTGTGGTGGCTGCAAAGGCTGGTGGGTTGGCCAACTATTTGTGGAGATCAACTGTTTGCAGGTCAGGGGAATTTATGCTGTCCCTGTATGTTTTGCATATCCGTCCCCTTATTGAGAATGCATCCTGCATTTGGAACACTGGATATTGTGGGGACTGCAGGCTGCTGGAGTCTGTCAGAGGAGATTGACTGGAAACATTGATGGACTTTCTGGCATGGACTATGGTGATTGTTTGAGGAGCCTGGATTTTTTTTCTGTCAAGGGTTGGCTTCTTAGGGCAGACGTGATCAAATATTTAAAAATTATGCATGGTAGATCAGAGGACTTGCTAACTATGTTTTCTTTGGCTCTGAGAGTTGGTACTAGAGGTCATGTGCTGAAGCTGGTGTTTCTTCCTTGCTCCTCTGATGTCCGCAGTAGGTCCTTCAGTGTGAGATGTGTTGGTGTGTGGAATGGCTTGCCCGCTGACACAGTGCAGTTGACAGATATCACTCACTATAAGCAAGCCCTTGCTGATCTGATAACAAAAATCTTTTAGTTTTTGACTGGGCTGATGACGTGAAATTCATTAGTAGGGATGTGTGTGTAAGCATATAGTGTCGACCGTGGTGATTCCTCGCGGTCAACAACACGTGGTGACTCCTCGCATCATTTTCTTGGCACCATGCATGGTGCCAGTTGGTCAGAGGCGTTTTTAATTTTTTGCTAGCCTGGATCTCTGCGTTCCTCTCTGGCAGAGTGATGAGCGTTTGTGTGAATGGCAGCGTGAGCAGCCCAGTTGCTGTGACCAGTGGTGTG
>SDVV010024485.1:0-12578 GCA_016164225.1 Gammarus roeselii
GCAATAGTTATAGCACAGAGAGAACTGTTAATTGTTGTCAGCCAAATACTTCACCCAATTCAGCAGGCAAATATGTACATGTGTATCACACGGTCTAGACCATTGACGGCTTCCTGCGATCTCAGACAAATGGCAATATCATGCAAAATAAATGACATTTTTGTTCATAGGTACCAGTGCTGCTGTACATAAGGAAGCTACTCAATTTCTATAGCAGTATCAAGGTAACACTCACGAGTTAATAAGCTGATTCAGTTAGATTAGATCAAAGCGACAAGGTTTCCTAGTGAACTAGTCATGTAATTCAATTTAACTTTTGTTTTCACTTATTCAAATAGTGTATTTGATAATGTAACTTCAAATGTTATACAAAAGAATTAAAAACTCATTGCCAGACTATGGAAATAAATGATTTGATAATACAGAAACAGACACTAGGCCATATCTCCCAGAAAGGGGGTGACCGACAGCAAGACGCACCTCACACTCCTCTTGCACACTCACACAACTTATCCCTTTTGCACTAGAGGGTCCGGCAGGAGAAGGAGACCCCTCAACACACAGTCTAGGTCATGAGTGCGGTCAGAGGTCAGTGCCAGCAGCAGAGCCCAACAGTGTGACTGGTTTACCCTTGCAGTGTCATGATGACCAGTCCCCCCTACCCATCCACGACTATCTCATTTTCAACAAGATGCCGGGCGGGAAGCACACGTGGGCAGCGTCAAAAATTATTAATTCCTTATCATTCGAGACTCACACCTATTTATTGCCAGCTCTCTTGCTACCTCCACACTTCAGTCTCTCCTCCCTAACGCCAGCTTCACACCATCCATCCACCCAAACCTCTGTCTGCCTCTAGGCCTACATCCACTCGCCTCTGCCTCTAATCACCCATTGTACCACTCTCTTCATCCATCCTCACCATGTGACCAAACCATCTCAGAATACACGTATCAACTCTGTCCTCAAACTTTTTTCACAATCCCCATTTAAATTCGATTCCCATAGTTATTGATAATATCTCTCAGCATCACTGCAGCCATACTCCTCAAACATTTCATCTCTAAAACAATCAACCTTCTTCTCTCTTCTGCTCCCACCTCCCAGTCTCAGCACCTTGGAGCACAGTTGGGACAAATGCAACCCTCATGCAACACTTTCTTTACTGTCAAGTGTTGGGTACACTGATTAGTGTAATGAGCTGTCAGACGTTGGGGATTTAATAATAATAATTATGGCACTAAACGTTGAACCAGCAGCCAGTGATGCATCGTCATTGACAAGTGATCATCCTTCTTCAGGATGGATTTGACTCCGGCTTGCTCAGGTCACTACAATTTATTGGGAGAGGTCAAAAATTGTTCTATTCAAGATGAGTAGAGGAACAGTGATCCTCCAGGATGGAGGGGTCTATCAGTATGTAAGATGGAGTATGATCAATTCACAACAGATCATATTTTAAGTAAGAGGCTTGTTTCTCAAAGGCAGCTGAGAATCAGCTCTGCACTGGATTGCTTTGGAGAACACAGTAAGCATGAGGCGGGATGTATTAGAAAGATCCAGGAACCGGCTCCTGGGAAAATGGGTGCTCCTGGGAAAATGGGAGCACTTTAAGACATGGGCTTTTGTGGGAGAGACTAAGTAGTTCATGCAGTATGGGGGTGGTAGCGCCTCTATTAGATGTATGTGCGTTAGTCTACTACATCCTATTCCCAATCGGCATAGAATCATCTCAACCCGTTGAGTTTTTATAGAAACTTGCTCCAGCAGAGGGTTCTTCATTTAGCCTGAAGAGACCCAGTGTGTTGGTGAGTTATTTGATAGCGTGTTATTTCTCAAAAAAAAAAAAATCAGACCATCCCATATTCCATTTCTTTTGCACAGTTCTTTCAATTGCTGTCTAAAGGTCCTGATATGGAAGTGGACGCTGTTCTTCAGGGCCAGGGGTCACTACAGCTCTTTGCGCCGCTCTTTGGCTGGAACCCAGCGCAAACAAACGTTCCTGTTTCAAAAGGATAATCGTATAAGCCAGCGCAAAATAGCTGAAACCATAGGGTGGCAATTGTTGAAGGTCCCAGGGTTTGAAGCGCGCTAAGCGAATCACTAAGATTCATTTAGCGCGTCGGCCACGGCCGTGAGTTTAGCAGTGAAGACTGACGCTAATGGAGGGAGTCTCCTGGCGACGACGCGCCCGGGAGTACCGCTGCACAGCAAACATAATCTAAGACTTTTGACCCATCAGTGAAGATATGCAAGCTATCAGCGTGATGAGTTTCAGCAAGATCTATAAAAATAATTAGTCAAAGATTTTCGGGTGCAACATCTGCCTTTCGGTCAGTAAAATAGTGAAGGCAAAGCCTATTTACTGGTATTCCTAGCTACGCCAGATAACGACTGCATCTCGCGGGAGAGTGTCCACCATTATACGTGGCAGCCCAAGAGCAGCAGTGTGAAGCTCAATGCGCGTTAAGAAATTCTCCCACGTAAAGTTCGGCATTGTGGACTGGTTCCAATGTTGCAGGAAAATTTGGTTTCGCGGCTCCGTAGACAACGTTCCCACCATAGTCCAGTTTGGACCGAATGATAGCGGGGTAAAGGCGTAATGATGTGTTTCCGTCTGCATCTCAGGTGAAGTGCAATGCAATCCGAGAAAAATATAGATCAATACAAGCAGTCTATCGTCAGCCGCTGTAAGTGGTACTTTCAGGTTTGTTTCTGGTTCAATATTAGTCCTAGAAATCGGACTGTATGTAGGAAAGGGATCATTTCTTCATTTAGTCCGAGGCCTGGTTCCGTGTACGTTCGGGACCGATGGATATGAAGTGCACATGTTTGGCTGCAGATTGTAAAGCCTTGAGATTCCATCCAAGCAACCACTTATAGAGCTCTCTACTAGCGTTGGATTAGTGACACGGCCGGCGCCGTGATCCCATTAATTGCAATCGCAAATTGAGGACAAGAAAAAACGCAACCGTTGGGTACCCCCTCATCGTGGGTATGCCTGTTTTAAATGACAGCCGAGTTTGGCCTGAAAGACGCTCCGCCGGAGGAAGTTCTTAATGAAAAATGCCAAGTGAAAACAGAGTGCCGTCTGATGGATTTAGCTCATAGAACGTCATAACGCCAGTTTGTATCGTATGCCTAGTGAAGGTCAAAGAAAACACTGTTGCTTGCGATACATGGCATCTTGGTATCAGTCACAACGCGTAATAATGCATCCTGCATTGATAGCATCTTTCTTGACCCAATTTGTTATGGAGAGAGGAGAAAGTTTGCCCTGTCAGTGGGGCATTTACAATATTTCCCCAAACCTTGGCTACACTCGCGGTGAGGGCTATAGGGAGATAGGTGGACAATTCATCAGTGCACTTGCCAGATTTTGGAAGGGCAGAATCACTGCTTCCCTCCACCTATCGGGATATGAGTGGAAGCACCTCATAGGTAATTAGATCCTCACCAGGAGCGAATGGGTTAGAAGCGCGAATTGCAAGAAGGTTTTCCCATACAGTGATTGGCTCATTGTAAGGTAAAGGATGATTTGTGGAGAAAGAGATCATTTTGTTCCGCAATACGTTTTGTATTATGGAAAATAGGGCTATACCTAGAATCTGAGAATAGAGTGGCAGTGCGTTGCTAAGAGTTCAGAGACTGCCTGCGGGTCGGTGTGGGTCCAATCCTTAGGACTGGAGGAGAATAAGAACTGTACTTTCACGTCATTTTCTGCATGCGGGGCCACGCTTTAGACATGGGTTCATATCAATACATGATACGAAGTTTTCCAATGAGATTTCTCGAGATGGGAAGTAGGTATTTCGTGCTGTTTGCCGTTTCTCGCCTAATCATAATTATATCTGCTTCTGCTTTGGTGTGCTGGTATCAATTGAATGCACGCTTTCATTGCCGTTTTGCTATTTTGCAAACGTCATTCCACCAGGGCGTCCTAATTGTAGGCAGTGTTCACTTGGCTATAGGGATGCTGCGGTTTGTAGCGTGAAGGAGGACATTATTAAAGTTTGTCAACATCTCGTCACAGAATATGTCCTGAGGTGGGAGTTCTTGTGCAAGCGGTGAACGATTGCCGTTTTGCTTTGCGCCAAACGGTAGAAGTATCTCCAGGATGGAAAGTAGTAATGATGATGGGGAAGAGGTCACTTTCGTAAAGCACCTCTAACGCTTGTCAAACAATATCTGGGAAGAGAATTGGAGAGCAGAAAGAAAAGTCAATAGCCGATAATGAGGGTGTCAGATTGTGGAAGTGCATTGGTTATCCTGTACTAAGACGTGCAATATCGTTAGATAAAATGTTTCGACGTATACTCCACGTCCATCAGCTATGCCTCCCCTACAGAAGTGGAGTTTGGCGTTGAGATCACCTACAATAAGGTAGGGCGCAGGATGTTGTCCAACAAGGTTCAAGAGTAGTGCGCATGAAAGGAGTTGCTGAAAGGAGTTACACAGGCCAGGCCTGTGCTCGTCAGGCTTTATACCCCGTTGGCAGTGGGTTAGATGAAATGGCTTTATACCCACTGAAAAACTATAGTTTGTACAGCCCCAACCACTAATGGATTTTAGACTTCCGTTAGTTTCAATAGTTCAGCCTAGTTAGTACAATATCCTCTAATGTTCAATTGAAGGATGAGTGTATCAGGCAAGGGGAATTCAAGTCTGCATAAGTCAAGATCCAAGCTTGAGTTGATGTGGTCTAATTCAATATTATTCCCGATCACTATGTCACTCACGGCCAGTCGGTTGTGCTAGACGAGTATTACTAGAGCTTCTTTTATGGTTATGAGTGGGCAAAGGGTCATTTCTGGTTGAATCATCATCGTACAGGTCAGAGCCAGTAGTGCGCTCATCGCTGGTCAGCAAGTCTCCGGTTAGGGATGATGATGGGGTGGGATGAGTACCACTCAATAATTTGATCAGCGCATTTCTCTTAGATTTACAATTTAGATTGGCTGAGCAAGGTATAGATAACGAGGCATTTAGTGCCCCTGATAGAGAATAGAAAGACCAGAAAGACATTTGGGTCGAGTATAAGAGAAATCTTGGATGGATTATAAACAAGATGGGTTTGGTTGCTAGCAACAGATCACGGGCTTTCATCTTGTGTTGTTGGTGAGAGGCGCGATGAGGTGGCAGCGTTTCTTAATGTGGTGCTGCCTCCAGCGATGGCAGGTCGTAGTCCAGGTTCAGATCAGGGACTCCCATTGCGGGTCGATCAGCTAGTGAGTGATGGGGCAAGGCAGGAGTGAGGGGAGGTCCCTCTGATAGGGTTTCAGTTACCTGATAATGCGGATGACTGTCGTCTGAGGCTTCCCCAAGCTCGAGAAGGGGAAAGAGCTTCACGTTCTAGGTTAAAGGAAACCCTGGTTATGGGTATCCCCACTGTCACTGCTGCAAAGCTAACAAGTAGGCAGATAAATATAATGGTCACTTGCCTCTTGGCCTCGGGGTAGAAAAAGCATCCTCTCTCTACTTTGAACTGAGAGTATCCTTTTTTTGAGTCCGTAATAAAAGCAGTTGCATGAAGCCGCAGGTTGGTCCATTGAACAGTTCGCACATTTAGCAGGTCGGTCATAGTTGGGGGCGCTGCGCGTCATCACCGCAGCCTATGCGTGTTCACGTTCCATTCCTCAATGACCCAACTATTAGCCGTTGTAGCAGCATCAGCACTGTGCCTAGCCAATGTGAACATCGGGAGTTATAGAAGAGATGTTAAAGTTAGGGAGGTAGACACCTGTGTATTCATCAATTCCGTTTTGTCGTCGTTCCACTTCAAGTTTGATGATTTGCTAATGCACAAGTTCAGTAAGAATGTTGATGTCGGTGTAGTTTGATCTGTTTCTATAATAAATGGTTCTTTGGATCGTGACGGATGGTGTGAAGCAGGCGTTATGAATGAAGGGGAGACTTGGATGTGGAAGTAGCGCGAGAGCGTGCAATGAACAGGCGTGAGTGGAGAATAGTTGTGAATGGTTGATTTTTGACTCTGCTCTGATGTGCGGGGGTGAACCTGAGGAAACTGTCGGGCCCTCCCTGCTGCTGACCACGGATCTTTGGACCGCACTCGTCACCCTACTCGTGACCCTGAATGTGTTGCTGGGGTACCTGCCGGACCCTTTAGCGCCAAAGGGCTAAGTTGAACGAGTGTGAGCGTACGAGGTGCGTCTTGCCGTCGGCCATCCCCCTGTCTGGGGAATTCGGTCTAGAGTCTGTATCTGTATCTTTGGAATGTGTCGAGAGTGGGGTGCTCATCAACTTTAACAGGGATATTATTAGGTTGTTTAAGATTTTGAATGTTCCTACTTTGCTCTTCTCCTTGTCCATCACCTCCACCAGGAGGGATCTTAAGCTCTTATGCGCTTTGAGAGTCTCCCCAATGCAGCGCAGAGTTGTCAATTAGCTTGTATAGTATTCGTATCAGCCAGGTTCTCTCTTGAGATAACATGGGCAGTGACAAATGAAATTAAGTGTTTCTTTAGAAATGAGTTTAAAAGTATTATCTGGTTTTCAGCATACGGTTCATGAGGTCATAGGCGGTTATTGCGGCTTCTTCTGGCTTTTCGTCGGGGAGCAGCATGCGCCGCATCGACGTCACGATCTTGATTTGATTTGAGCCTTATTTCCTCCAGAGCAGAGCCTCAACGCAAGTCATTGTAGGCTTGTGTCTTGGTGTGTCCACCTCATATGAACTAGGGGAAGGCTGCTGCCAACTAATGGAGGGAGTTTACGTCTAAAATTTGGGAGCCACCGCCGGGTAATGGCGGTGTAGAAGAACGTCCACCAGATGATGATGATGCTGATAGGTCATTATCTCGCAACATCCGTAATTCAGAAGAATGATTTAATGGAGAAGTTAGAGTTGTCCACGTTTGCTGGTTTTCTTCAAGATAATCCATGTATGTTCCAAGGAGCACCCTCAACATACCACACCAACCACCCAGCGCATACAGAAGTGTTTTTTGACTGTCATAACGAGCACCACTTGTTAGCTCTGTGAGGTTTGCTTCTCCTGCAACACAGTATTCTGACTTAAACAAACCCTTCCAACAGCTCTACCTACTCTAGCAACAGGTTTGCTCAAGGTTTGTAGTCTCACTCCTGGTCCACCACATTGCAAAGGTCTAATGCAGTCTAAGTCCATCAGGGCGTCATCAGTCATCAACTTCAATTTGTTTGGTCACCTTGATATTTGTTATGATTAGAACCAAGAACCTATATATACATACAATAAATTGGAACAAAAAAGGAGGAAAAAATAAGAAGATGAAATAAATCTAGAGAGCAAATGAAAAGATAGAATAAATGATATACAAAATAAGCAGAGAAAAATAAAGGATAGAATAAATAGATAAAGAAAACTGAAAATAAAATTAATAAAAATATAAAAAAATTATCAGAGAAGAGGAAAAAAACTATGGGGGAATGTTGTCATGATGAGAGAAGAGATACATTAATGGAGTTTCAAGAAAACAGACAAGGTAAAAGGAGCAAACATGGTGAAAACATAACCAGGAAAGGGTAAAAAAGAGAGATAGCACAGACTGACGAATAAAGGGGTCTGAATCAGAGGAGAACAGCAAGATAATGAGTTAAGCAACCTGGAACCTTGTTCTTCAAAGCAATGGTCTTTAAGGTGATTTAGTAAGTCAACACACAAAATATTTATCAAACACAAGGCTAGTCAACTTCTATAAATTAATCACAAATCAGTTGAGCAAGGGCTTGCTGTTCAAAAAATCTGTCAAATGTACTATTCCATCAAGCAAGCCATTCAGCACACCAATACATTTCACACTGAAAACCTACTAGACATCAGAAGAGCAAGAAGGAAACGCCAAACATGGCAAATGTTTTCTATTACCACCTCTGGGAGCAAACAAGAACATAGGTAGCAGATTTTCCTGTTTACTATGCATTTTTTTCCAATATTTCATCAGCAATGTTCTCAGTAGACTTCTAACCCTCCACAAGAAAATCCGAACTTCAAAAATGACTGCCTTAGTCCATATTTTGTCTGAGGGTCAATTTGGTTTCAGGGTGGGAAGGAGCACTGAAGACCAACTTTTGCTTACTTATGGTGAGGTTGCTGATTGGGTGGATGAAGCATGGTTGTTGATGTGGTCTTTCTAGATTTATCTAAAGCATTCGATGTTGTCAGTCACTTGGTTTTGTTGGACAAACTGAGATGTGTGGGTTTCCGGGTGGACTGTTGGATTGGATTCATCATTTTCTGATAGGGGGGCGAATGTGTGTTTCTGTGGGGGGAGTTGTCAGTGACTTCCGGGAGGTGACAAGGGTGTGCCCCAGGGTTCTGTGCTGGGTCCGCTCTTGTTTCTGCAATAAGTCAATCAAGCTGCAGCAGGTGTGGCTTGTGAGTGGAACGCCTTTGCTGACGACTTCAAACTTTATTTGAGCTTCGCCCGCGATGTACAAGCAGTTCGCCTGGGTGTGTCTTCCTTGCAGAGGGATCTGAATTTGGTGCAGTCTGTGTCGTTCTCATGGAATCTCTCATTGAACATTGACACGTGTCTTAATGCGTTTCAACAGGGGCAGTCTTGAATTGGAGCAGATTGATGATAGAATTGCTTATAATTATAATGGTGTGGTACTTGAGCTCGTCGATTCCTTCAGGGACTTGGGAGTGCTTGTTGGCTCAAGGCTGCGGTTCATCTCCACGTGAGGAGTGTTGTAAGAAAGGCTTCCAATCTGGCGACCAGTCTACTCCACTCTACTGTCAATAAGAGTTGTGATTTCATGTTTTTTTTTGTTTATTTCTCATATAAGACCCATCTTGGACTACTGCTCATGTGTGTGGAATGTGGGATATTTGGGGGATCTGAGATTGTTGGAGTCTGTGCAGAGGAGGTGGACCAGGGAGATTGATGGGCTGGATGGAGGGGACTAAGGTGAGCAGCTCAAAGCAATTCAGTTGTTTTCTATGAGGGGAAGGTTGTTGCGTTCAGATCTTGTGAAGTGTTGGATTTTTTTTTTTTTGTTCTGTTGATTCAGGTTTGTCTGCTCTGTTTGAGAGAGCTCCGGATGTTGGCAGACGTGGGCATTCTTTCAAGCTGGTGGTTCCTTGCTGTCAGACAAACTATAAACGCAGATTCTTTTATTCTCGCTGCGTGCAGATTTGGAACCGGCTCCCCGCTGATGCGGTGCAATGTGATTCACTTCGCGGCTTCAAGAGGGCCCTGGTGGAGGAATTGGGGGCAGTGTTGTATGAGTTTTGCTAGACTCAATTTGATGTGATCTTGTGGCTTTGTTTGTGTTGCTGACAGTTGTGTGCATTTGTTAACTGTATTTGTTATTTTGTTTTATTTGGACCTACTGAGCGCATTCCGACCAGCATCTTGCTGCAGTGCTTGTGCCGTGCTGTTCTTTTTGATTGCTGGCGGGCTGAGGTGTACTGACTCCCATGCCTGAATGCCCTGTTGGGGGGGCTGTTGAAGCTGTGGGGGGCTGCAAAGGTGAGATATCAGGAAGTCCATCAAGGTTTCTGATCCATTTTTGATGAAACTATTGAAGCAGTCTGCAGTCTTTACAATATTTGATGTTCCAAACACAGGATGAATGAAACATAAAAGGATATCATAAAATTAGGGGAGCTGCAGGCAGTTGATCTCAAGAAACAGTTAATCAACCCACCAGTTTTGCAGCCACCACACAAATATGATGGTGGAATTTGAGACATATCCACACTAGCACTTAAATCCTTGGGTGCAGTCAGTTACAAACTTCAATGCACCACCATCAAAGGAAAAACCCATTGACTTTACCCTGATCATCAAAATTGATGATGCCTCTATGGAAGCTCAAATCAAAATTTTCTGGATTCAATCAAAGATTCCAGGACCTTGCAACAGAGACACCTGTATCCATTCCACTTTGGAGTGACAAGACACCCTGAATAATAGGCTCCATGCCCACACTTCAATATCTTGCATAAAGATTGCAGTTGTCTGCATATGCTGTAAAAGTTTATGAAAGGCCCCTGGAGATTGGATTAATATTGATCAAGAACAGCAGTGGTCCAACGACAGAGCCCGAGAAACACTGTTTGTCCCATCAACTGGGCTGCTAAAACTGCCACTCACACAAATGATCATCACTCCATCTGAGAGGAATAGAGATCCAAGCCAGCAAAGATTTGCAAGTATCCATGCATTATAGCTTAGGCAGGAACAAATCAAATGCTGCCTATTAGTCCAGCAATATTACATCAGCACTTAAGAGTTAGTCATTCCACTACCCTGCATCATCATAAGTAAGCAGCAACTGATTCTCAGTGCTACAATTACTTTGAAAACAATACAGATGAGAAGACAACATATTGATGTTCTAAAGGTTTTCAGTCAACCGGGACACACTTATCATTTCCATTGATTTGCAGCACACTGATGATAAACTTAGCCTTCAATTCAGAGGTTCAGTGCAAAATTTGACCTTGAATAATATAACTTGTGATTTGCTTCAACAATCAGGGACATTTCTTTTCACCATTACTTATGAAACATTCAACATATAAGAAGGGAGAGTTCAACAGATGCAGATGTGGGCTATCGGGACCCATACTGGAGCTGGTCTTAGGAGCTGGGAAAACATGCAGGACCCTCACCCTAGAAAATAAACATCTGACCAGCTGTTTGCAAATGCTTGGAAAGGCTCTGGGTGACCAGTAGCAGTACTCACAAATACTCCCAAAAAAGAGGCAGCAAAAAATTCACACATCCTGCCAAGATCCTGTATTATCTTGCTATTTGACAAGCAGAGAGGAACAACCTCTAAACTACCAACATTTTTTCAATTCCTGACATAAGCATACAACAGTTTGCAGGTTTCTGACCTATTTAGTGAATTGGACATCTCAAGAATCCACAGATACATCTCCCCAATTCCTAGTCATCTTGTATGTGTGATGTGTGTGTAACCCCTCAGGAGCCAAAGCTGGACTAAAGCTCTCCACTCTCCCTCGGATGTACCCACACTTCATTCCAATGTCCTGACAAGCACTCACCAGGTTGGATGCCACACTTTTGCAACAGTTTATCCTCACCTCCCGCTCTCCTGCAAACTAAGTTCTTTACACCAAAGAAAAAAATACCAAAAAACAAGTTCCAAATTACAACGGTAATGAATTGTCTCGTTTTCAATATTCAACATCACCAATATCAAACAGAAGAATAGGTGAGAACAAACTTATCCAAGTTCCAAATAAAAAAGTCATTAGTACGTTAGAGCAGAAACCATCATCTCATGTTTAGACCATAAGGAATTGGGTCAACACAAAAGGAGGACCAATCATGCAACTGGATGCTTACCTTCACTCTCTTGAATCAGATCTTCTTCAGATAGCTTCTCAATGATGCTGATGCGTCTGTGTGCCATCACAATGACTCTTAGCTTGCTGCCCAAATCTTGCAACTCATGGATTTGAACGAAGGTGCCCACTGGATACAGCTCTGACAAAGACTTGACAACACCGCTGTCATTGCTGCTCAGATAAGATTACCACAAACTTAAAAAAAAGATAAGCCATCGCACATTAAATTCAATGCAGATAAAATTATCTTAGAAGAAACAACTGAATAACTTTTTCACAAAGATTGAAAGCTAATGCAAGAATGAAACACATTTTTGTGAAATGTTAAAATTAAAATGCTTCAAATAGGCAACAAATGCATACCCAAAAGAAATACTGCAGTGAATTTACTTCAGTTCTTAAATATCTTCAATCACATAAGACTATCTTTCAGAAATGGAAAAGAAAAGATATCATCCTCAGTTGAAATCAAGATGGAATAAACAGCAGGAGCCTTTTGGAAGGCATGTTTAAAACTCTTTAGGTATGCAAAGGGGTAATTTCATGAATAGGCATACTAATTGATTATTAATTGAATTATCTACAACATTTTGAAATGTAATCCACTTAAATGTGTCGCGATAGTCCAAGAGAAAAAACTAGTGATAGTTGGAGGAAATGTTTAAATGTATTGAAGTAGCTAGCTACACAATAGAAGATGTAACTAAAGGGTTGAGAGTAGGCAAACCAATTTAACAATCAGCCAGCATTTGAACCAACAAATATCCATGAGTAGGTTGATATTGCACCTAGCAACTCCATAGGTACCAAGTGCTTCATGATGTTACCTAGAGGCTAATTCATAAATATTCTTCATAGCAATGGAAATTAAAAAGAACATTAGTAATCACCATATCACAACCTGAGTTTTAAATAGATTTTGAAATTATGATAGAACCAAAATTAAGTATGAAGACAAAGTGGGCTTTACTGTTTATACAGAATTACTGTGACATACTTCTCATCCTTTTTCATGAAGACTCCAGCATAGGGTTGATTGAGGCGCACTTTGCGACGGATAATGTCAATTAGGTCACTGTCCGTAATCTGCAGAAGAGAAGTTGGTATTAGGACACTGAATAAGATGCATGCTATACCAATAACAAAATTTTATCCAAACCAATTCATAGAGTATTGTATATATATTATTCATTACAACTTGTAAAAACACGCCTGTTGAGAAACAACAAAATATACATATATATACATA
>SDVV010024486.1:0-12578 GCA_016164225.1 Gammarus roeselii
TATATATCGATTCATTGTAACTATATGTAGCTACCAATGATTACATAGCCAAAACCATCAATCAATATCATGATGAAAAACTGTTGCAGTATAACCTTTCTGAATTATTGACGCATTTTGATTGAGCGTCTGTCTATTCTATTCATGCATAACCCAGGATAAGTGTTCACCTCGGCTCCGCCCACAGATCGCAAACAAATTCAATGTATAATTCAAAAAGTATAACTTCAACGCTGACGAATTTTTATAGTTCGCTGAACAGGACAAATCTTACCAGTCTAGGTTGAAACCACATGTATCAACTGACAAGTTGAGGTTGAAACCGCATCGGTTCTCGTCATATTTGGTTAAAATCGGATCGAAGATGTTCGGAAACAACAGCATATAAACAGACGAAATCTTTTCCAATGATCTGCGCAGAGCCTCCCATGATCAGTCAGTAAGCTTGGCGGACAGTGCTACAGGAAACAAAGGCCTCTCGGTAGGCGGCCAGTGCTACAGGAAACAAAGGCCTCTCGGTAGGCGGCCAGTGCTACAGGAAACAAAGGCCTCTCGGTAGGCGGCCAGTGCTACAGGAAACAAAGGCCTCTCGGTAGGCGGCCAGTGCTACAGAAAACAAAGGCCTCTCGGTAGGCGGCCAGTGCTACAGGAAACAAAGGCCTCTCGGTAGGCTGCCAGTGCTACAGGAAACAAAGGCCTCTCGGTAGGCGGCCAGTGCTAGAGGAAACAAAGGCCTCTCGTTAGTTTACAGCGTGCGAGCAGACTAGGCGCCATTTGGCGCCGCCTAGCATCTGGCGTCGGGACTAGAATATCTAGCGTAGTCATGGACCGGACGCCGTCAGGCGCCCGTCACCAATACGTTATCAAGGGAGAGTTCACGTGACGAGAGGGGGTTGTGGGGAGAGGCGTACACGTGCCCGACAATCTGCCCATGATCATGAGGGAGTCATTCAAAGTAAATCCATGTATACAGTGTATACTCCGTCAAGATTGGCATGTTTTGTAGCAAGACGCTATAGAAATGTCACATGCACTCACGAATCAAAGTTTCTTAAAAATTCAGAGATATAAATATAAAATTGAACTTTTATATTGTTTCTAATATGGTTGGTTTCGTATGTGCTACTGCCGGCTCCAAAGATATAATCGTATTTTTATTTTCGAGCTTGACTTTAGACATCCTTACATTAAGATTGTACGTTCAGAGGTAAGTTCATTCATATGGATAGTTCCTCCAAATGTATGGCTGCATGCATGCACTTGCTTATGACATACCCTTACTCATGACATACACTTACTCATGGCATACAATCTCATTAAAATGACGGTTAAATAAAATCGCGGAATTAGATTTCTGGCGTTGACAGTACGTTTCTATTTTCCATAACGAACATGAATGTATATTTTGTCAGTCCTACTCATAATTTTTTTTATTCCAATACAACCAAATATAACTTGGATATAAATGATAAACAAACCCTCTGACACAATCAAAAACATTTTTAAAGTCTATATTTGAGAACTTTTTGCCTGAAGTGAAACAAAACCCGATTAAACATTGCAAATCTTGAAGAGCTTGCACTTTCGTAGCAGTTATGGACGATGTCTGTGAATGGAGTCGCCCTTCGCTCTCTAAGGGAATGGGTGAGCGCTGTCTCGGACTCGACAGTCAGCATACGAAACGATATGACAGTCGACAAACGACACAGACAGTTTCGCAGCCAAGCCACTGACAGGAGCAGCGAAAGGGTTCTCAGCACGTGTTCACTGAGCCAAACACCCAATAATGATGGGTGGTCGTCTGCACTCCTTTCCTGTCATTGCCCCACCATCTAACCCCCTCCCCCCACTGTGCCCACCATCTGTTCGGTGGTGGCCAGATGGCGGGGCACACGACAACAACGGGCCGGGACCTTCATGGCCGGACCTGGACATGGGTGAGTTTGAATGACGGAGTGCTGGAGTCCGACTCAGTGCACCACATTATGCAAGACGGAGATGCCGCAAGATATCGTATGAGATGCAACCTCGCCACACGTCCCAACTCGAAACAACCTGCGTGAACCCTCCAAGACAATTGAACTTAGCTTTGGCAAACAACGCTATCATGTAGTCTACCAGGGGGGGGGGTGTTTCCCAAAGATGTATACAAAGTTACAGCCTGCACTCTGAATTGTTGATCCTACATTTATCGGGTAGCCACCACCCCCATCAAGAATGCACTGCAGAAGAACAGTGTTACTCCGTCTTTTAGCTTTCTTTGAAGTTGTTCTCAATAACAAATGCACTAATTTTAGGCCAACACTTTATTCCGCTTATTAGGAGATGCCCATACTACTTTCAATTATCAAAAGGGTGGCACTGCACAAACAACTGGTATTAGTCTGCTCAGAGAGAAAGTCTCCCGAGCGTAAAGCTCACTACCACACCGTTCATGCCTTCCTTGCTCCTCTCCTACCCCGAGGAGCAGGGAGCGTTGCTAACGCACGGTATCCTGTGTGGCCTTCAAACGAGCAGCCTGCCCTGCCAAGGACTCTTAACTGGTGATTACCAGCGCTCCTACAAACCCATGATGGCAGATTTACGTGAGACTCTTTTGCCAGAGATGACGGCAGCCGTTGATGGGTTGAACCAAGACGACTCTACTCGCGTCTACTATCGAGAGAGGTAGACAGTCTACTGTATTGAGATACTTTATTGAAATAAATCTACAGAAAGATGAAGTATTTGGAAAATATATGAAGGGAAAATTATTTTGCCCAAAATTGGCTCACGGAGACACGACAATTAATTGAAAAAGTTGTAACAAAACACTATTCTCCCAATCTGTCAATTCACTGTTATTTCCCAACACATGTCCAATACGCCCTTTAATATAGCCAATGGCTCAGATTGGCTAACAGATCGTATCGTGACAATCGAAATTTAGTTTGCAAACCTCTTTTACTGTGGAAATCAACGTAGGTTGATTCAATCAAACAAATAAGTTTTAAACAACATGAACTGCAAAATCGAGAACTTCCTCCCATGTGATGTCGAATGCATCTTAGTATATAATGAAATATGATTGTGAATATATTATACTCTGATAGGACTTGAGTTCTTGTAAATACAGTAACTACAAAATTCTTATCGTCCAAATGTATTTCAACGGTCATATTTGTTAGACATAACCGTATTGCGGATGGGGCAACACGACCGCACCACTAGAACATACCTCCGGAGCTGAACCAGGACGATCATGCGAATTTTGGGGCAATCCCTCCCTAATTTTTCTAGTAGTTCTCGAGCCAAGTGAAGCACAGCCAGCCTGCCACAGAGGCTCGTACTGGCTCTCAAACTGGGATTGACAGGACCCGCAGGGGACCCAACTTCGAGGGCGTTGAGAAGGGGCAAACTGACGCGGAAAACAACTGACGGTGGTGGGCTCGTTCACTCCATCCTGCCGGCTAGGATCGGCCGACGAACTTCGATGTTGACTCCTAATTGCATCGCTGCAGTCGAGCAGCCGCTTGTTATCTTCCGTGACAGAAGATGCATCGGGTCGGTTTGCAGTCTGGAGCAGGTTCAGACGTGACTCGTTTACAAATGACCCCTGCACCTGTTGAGCTGTCCTGCTGATCATGTGATTAAAAGATGACCGGCGTCGAGGTTGACGACGGGAAGGTTCATTCACTTGGCCGCTGGGAAGGTGGACTGCAGATTTCCAGTTTCGGGACTGTGAAGAAGTTCGTTTTGGAGCTTGCGGAGGGAGAGCGTGAACCCGTTTGTGAGGACAACATTCTTCGGTAAGTGATCCACCAGGTTGTGAATTACAAATGGAATCTATGGTTTCGTAGACGTGATTACGACAGTCGTCTGAATTAGGCGACGAGTTTGGATTGGCGATGACAGTGTCGTGAAATTCATCGGACTGGAGACTAGCTTCAGAGTGAGTGGACAAACTACAGAAAGACAAAGACGAAGCGGAACTTATGGAACGGCAGGAAGAAGCGAACAATGAAGAATTACTTGAATAACTTGACCGAATCCTTGAAGCGAGGGAAATGTTAGAGTTGTAACTGGAGCGGGATCGTGGTCCTAATGACGACGGTAAGTTCAAAGATATGGACGATAATCTGCACACAGTTTTGGAAGGGAGAGCCGATAAATTGCCATCATCCACAGATAACCAAGAAGGTACGGTCCTTGAGCTGAGAAGCTGAGAACGACCTGATCGAGTTGTGTTAGAGATGTCAGAGAGTGGTCGCGGGAACGAGGAGGGCAGATTGACTCGAAGAAAGTTACTATCATCTCCAGATATGAACTGCCTTTGACCAGTCACAGCTGGACACGCGCAATAATCTGGTTGAATCGGGGGAGATTCATCTTGGGGGTGATTGTTCTGCACTATGGACGGTGATGATCCTTTGCTGTGGCTCAAGGACCGAATAATCGCTCTTTTAATCTTCACAGAACGCTTCGAAACTTTTACCGAGTCCATGGACTGACTTGATCCATCTCTTTCACAAACTTTTCTGGTGTTTCTGTTCATAAATTTGATCATTTTGGCAAAATTATACCAATCCAACTCCTATGATTCACAAAATACGTCGTTTCTGATTATTATTTCAACAATTTGACAGAAACTGAACCGAAATTACATCTACACCGGTCCAGCTGAAAGCAATCTAATGCACTCCACACACGCTGGCGTCAGTCACTGATGACCGCGGTCGGTGAGGCGCTACTTTATACCTTGTAGCTGCGGGGGTAGCGACATGAAAGAGTTGTGCCGGAAACAGTCCGATAACGGCAGCCCTGGCTTCAGCAACCGCCGACCCCCTCTCTCCGTGTGATTACGTGTATCTAAGACCGTGACTGTAAACCAGGGCTTCTCTGAAATGCAGCCCGACGCCGTGAATGGTGAATCTATGAATGACTATTAGCTGTTTGGTCTGTAAGTTCAGGAGAGTATTCATCATTCATTGCCCTCTCATTGCCCTCTCAGCTGTCGAGAGTATCCACTGAAGCACGCGATATATCGATTGGGATTCGTCCTACAGCGCTATCGATCGAGTTCCCTCATTCGTGGAAGCAGGTGTTTGTTGGTACTGTTACACCAGAGTTGATGCTAAAACAGACTATTCTAGGATGTGGCAAGGGGCATCAGGGTATGCAAGTGCTGGGCGATTCCCGTTGATTTTTCACATGTGCATTCGGAATAGATTGGACAATGCCGAAGTCAAAATATATTATATTTCTAGTTGCCGATGTGTACAGTGCGAGACGAAACAATGAAGAAACATGAACAAAAAGGTTTTCACAGACTAGACAGATTTTGACGGCTTACGTTGATTGTTTTATTATATCGGTACGTGTGATAGGAAGAGCTCTTTCAGTGGAGCTCTACTGCGGACAATTTCCTGCTGTATTTTTGCCAATGCTTGCACAAACACGGACGGTATTTGCGGTACACATGGCCTACCAGCATCACGTCCAGAGAAACAACTTCATGCGCTGGTACCAACAATCAAATCACGGACGAATTACATGAAATATGATAAGCCAACTATTCCCCACAAACGTTGGAAGTCATGGTATCATGAGGCAATAACAGCAAGTGACGTTGATCCCTACAGGTCTGTTTCTCTGAAAACGCAGGAAACGTCCCCAGCAAGGACAAGCGTCTTTTGGGCCGCGTATCCGGCCCCAGGCGTCAATACGCGTCACTGAGGCAACCGAGAAGATTTGCAACTGATTCACATGGGAGGCAGTTGGTTACTGCGAGAGGAACGTTTTGCCGAGCAGCAGCTTCTGATTTGTGAGTGGGGCGTTTAGAAAAGCAAACTGTCTCACGTGTGAATTTGCTTTAAAGACGGTCTCGCCACGGCCAGCCTCATTTTGCGACGTAATGGAACATGCTAGTAGACCAGACACCCAACAGCAATAAAGGCCTAGGGCAGATCAAAAGGCCCGGGGAAAGAACACAGATTTAAAAGTACTACATGTAGTAAGTGCAGGAGATAGCTAAAATTTTTGCTGAAGAGTGAGAAACGGCCTACCCAAAAGCAAGGGCAAGCTTGGAGATAAATGAAACCAACAGAGATAACAATGAGTAATCAGTGATAGACGTTGCGAGACAAAATAACACCAACTGTTCCAATACGGCATTCTACGTAAATTTATCCTGATATAGAGTGCTATTAAAAACGTCATCATACCGAGATTCCGAAGCAATCACATCGACAGCAATCATTGTTTCGTAATTTTTCAAATGAACAGGCATGAAAATTTATTGTTCGCCTTTCCCATAACGACACAATGACGTAGAAGTTTTTGTTGTTAACTCATCAGCCTCTTAGTATTGCTGATAGGTCGTGGTGACATAACAAACACGATAATCAATGGAATAGCACAATATAATTAATTTCTGACAAGAAATAACACCTTGTTCACTAAACTGTATGAAATGACTCCTAAGCAATGCTTCCGTCTCCTTCGTCTCGCCATGCCACCCAATCAGCAGTTTGTGCAGCTCAATCAATACTGGAAGATATTTTGCTCGTAATTTACTTGTAGTCGTTTACTGCTCGATGTGCATTGCCATTGGCCTATTTCACACATCTTCAAATTTTAAATCGTTTGTTTGCATCAAGTAGAAACATTCCATGGTTTATAATATTTTGTTATAATGCCAATTCTTACACTTCAAGCTACAGTAGTACTCATACAAATGGGATTTTTTCACCAATTTTATAGAAACGCTAAAAACGACAGCTTCCTGAAATATCGGGAGTATAATCAGAAATCCCACAGAGGATACCAATATTCTAATCCTGCAAGATGCACACGTGTATTTACCGCACATGTCACATCCTGCAGAGTATATCCCGAAACAACAACAGATCCATTTCCTCACCTTGTCGGGGTCGTCGTCATTGCTGCTGCTCGTCGACCTGTTCAGGTCCGGTTTGTTGGAGGCCGAGCTCGGTGACCTGACTGCCTCTGTGCCTACGGGAGGCGACGACCCTCCAAACATGGACAGACGGTGCGGAGACGGAGACACAACTCTTCGGTGGGGGAAACCCGCCGTGGGAGTTGAACAAGAAATCTTCGGAGGAGAAGGTGAAGGGAAAGGGGAGGAAGAAGATTCATGGGTGGAGAATCTTCTGCCGGGTGACAAAGTGTGTTTTGGTCGGGGTGGAGGTGTGGGAGGAGCACCGCGGTGGGAACTTCTTGAATCTGGTCTTGAAGTACGGGGGAGTCGTCCTAAAGTCATTGTGACTGGAGGGGACGTGTGTTGAGGAGACGACAGACTTTCCCCCTGCAGGTATCGAGGATCGTACGGTATGCTACTCGGAATAGGACTGCCTGTAAGTTGTTGCATAAAAGAATTAGAAAGAACGGTTTGGTAGTGATTTCGACTCGGTGAATGAGACTGATAATTGTGTGGAGTGGAAGCAGAGATGGTAGTCGGGAGTGGGCTAGGTATCATTGTACTTGGCGACTGCAGAGGGGGCGAATAAGTATCAGGTGTTGAATGAGTAGCATAAAAAGGTGGAGATTGACTTACGTGACGTCCGGGACTAGATTGAGATCTAAAATGAGAGGCGTGCAAATTGGGTATTGATTGGGGTGAAGAATTCGGCAATGGAGAGTAAATTGGAGAAGGGGCTGTGTACTGAGGATTAGGAGACTGGGAAACATTGCTTGACTGCGTTGGTGAAGATAATTGCTTGAACTTTGGTCTGTCTAGTGTGGCGGGGCGTGGGGCAGACGGCGTATCGTAATGACCTCCTTCCGATGGAGAAGTGCCCGAGGCACGGTGGTGTCTGCGGCCCATGACCACACCGGTGTTTATTGTCAACACGTGGTCAGCTACGATGTGTGGAGGCTGCTTCTGCTGCGTGCCATGCGGCATCGTGGATTGAGGACAAAGTGGATCCGTGGGACACGGACTACCCCTCTCGTCCGACCGCTCTTCGCTGCACGTCTCACTAAACGCCTCGTCTTTACACGACGACCCTGTGCTTGGTGTGTTAACATCATCTGTGTCGCTTGCGACAACCCCCGAGTCATCGTCTCTGCTGCAGCGTCGAGCCCACTCCAGTACCGCTCTGGAGTCCTCCCATCGAGGGGGTGGGACCCAGTCCTCATCGCCTTCACACAAGGATATAGCTCGCTGCTGTCGCTGCTTCTTCCCACCTCCACCACCTCCATTTCCCCGACCAAACCTTCTTCTGAAAGTTTGCAGCGCTCCTCCGCTGCTACTACCACTACTGCTGTTGGTGACACCACTGCTGCTGCCCGTGGAGCAGGATCCAGGAGCTGCCCCACGGGAGGGTGAGCATTGGGCACTCCCAGCCAGACGTCCCACAACTAGGGGTCTTCTTCCCCCAGGGGCGCTATCGGGAGCCACGAGGTGCTGGGCGGCGGGGGTGACCGGGTGACGGTTGGGAGCCCCTAGGCTACGACAGCGCGACACGAGGGACGACCATTGGCTCTCGACTCTGCGCTTGAAGCGGGGCGAACCTGACGGAAAAAGAGGGGCGGGTGATGAATTGGATCAAATAAAGAATGGACATGTTAGGTGCTTGAAAAAGGGGAAACCTGCCAAGAAAGAGAGGGGCAGGTGTTAGGAAGAATCAAATAAAGAATGGACAGTTAGGTAATTGAAAAAGGGGAACCTACCAAGAAAGAGAGGAGCTTGTGTTAGGAAGGATCAAGTAACGGAAGCACACGAAGAGTACAAGATAAAGGGAGAACCTACCGAGGAAGAGAGAAGCGAGGAGCGGGTGTTCGGAAGAATCAAGTAAAAGAAGGACACGTAAAGTGCTTGAAAAAGAGGGAGCCTACACTGAGAAAGAGGAGCAGGTGTTAGAAAGGATCAAGTAAAAACAGACAAGTACTGTAGAGTGCTTGAATCGGGAACCCCTCCCGAGCCAAAGTGGAGCGGACCTATGGTGGATCCACTAGGATAATGCTTCGAAGTTGCAGTACATTCTTTGACAGAACATCGTACACCTACACATTCGGAGCCACTTTGATATTTGTAAACTAGTGAACACATTAGGAAGGCTATTACATATTTAATGCCAACCAGACATTGTTATTCTAACAGGTTCACACAATATCGAATTTTGATTTAGGTCAAATATAATTATCGTTGCATGGTTCACAACTCGGCTAATGTGCAATATATGACCAAAGTCAGAGGAAGACGCAATGAAAGTAGGGCCCTCAAAGGTGCATAGCGTAATTGTCTGTTAAAGTAGATCGACACAATCTCAGCCAGAGGAATACAATCAAATAATTGCCTTCAGAAACACTTGCACCTCAACAAGTACACAATTGTACGCTAATCGGCTTCGTCGAATGCTCCGGTCATGAGAGCACCGACGGGTCAGGCGGATGACGGGAGCCTGCCGGATGACGGGAGCCTGCCAGATCACGGGAGCGAGTAAAAATACGGTAGAAGCGCACTGCAATCGTCTTTACTTGACCGTATATGACATCAGCAGTAAACGAGACGAGATCAATCGTCAGGCAAAGAAATGTTGCTACATGATAAATCCATGGATTCGAAGATTGCACTGCATTAAATTGATAGGAAGAAGAAGAATCGTAATTGTGCGCCGAAACACAGTATAAAATTCAAGACTATTGTAATTCTATAAGGTTGGTCCCCATGTCTCAATATCGCCTCAATATAGAACGCCAAACCGCAGAAAGTACAACGAAATCAGAGCGAAGATCTATCAGCATTTACTACAAGTCGGTCGGTGGATTCGAATTTTGCCCTTTAGAGTTTATCACGAGTGCCGGAGCATCCATCGCCACCGAGGAGTTGCCTTGTTTTGTACAGACAACAAACGCGCCATGAGCAGGACAGCGTTTGTGGCGACAGCGTGCGTGGCAACAGAGAGAGTCGCGTACTGGCAACAGGCGTGCCATCTGAAGCACATCGTGCATGGCAACATTACGGATGGGCGGAGCTGTGATAGCGTGTCGGTAAATGTAGTGTGCATAGATCACGTTTTGCTGTAACCACACTGCATGTGGGACAACGGACAATACAAGTTATAAACAAACCATGCACCCGCACAGCGCCATGCTCAGTTCAGACATTGAACCATGAACACAGACTTCAAAACATGTCGGCTTTCAAGTCCAAACACCTTTTCAATTTATCACGCTACATACATCACAACTTTCGACAGCAAAGTTAACCTATCTCACTGGATATTACCATCACTCACTGAACTATTGTATAACCTTTCGCACCTAGCTATTGTAACTATGGAGGTACCGTAAGACAGTAGTGCAGTGAGTGACGGCTAGAGGGCGTGGCAGCACTTGCAAGACGCTGGCAGGAAGAGGGAGAATAAAGAGCACGTGAAATGATTCGAGTGGTTGGCTGTGACGAGCGCTGCTGGTCTAGCGCTATGCGTTGCAGCAGATCAAAGGAAGATAAGAATGACAAAGAAACGTTCAAGTCAACACAGAAACGTAAGAAAAAATTGTACCCCTCCAAGTGTTTGAACTTCACGTCGCTTGCAAACGATAATTGCTTGCAAACGTTGGTCTACACAGTCGCTCTATGATGAAGTCCTAACGATGTGGTGTTCTGAAGCAGCCAGTATTACAGCTGCTTAGGGGAAGACTGATAAGGTGTACTGGACACTGGTCTCCAAGAGCACTGGAACGACAGCGGCGAACGCCGATGTGGAGCAGTCGATCCCCAAATATTCAACAAAATAATAAGGACAAAATTGTGATCGTATCCAGGGTCTGGTGATTAATGAGTTGGGCTTCCAAATAGAGCTAACAAGCAGTAGACAAAGTACCTGAATTAGATGAGAGTAATTTGAGTTTTTTACAAAATTTCATCCGTTCCTGACTGAATCCGCTTCAGATGTATTTCTTTCCCAAGCAATGGGGATCAGAATATTATAATCTCCCCATACAACGGGGGATTACAATGTTATTTCCTCCCCAAACCATGGAGAATTATAATGTTCCACGGCTGGTAGTGTCGGCACACCTAGCGAAGCATGCAGGTGCTCATCTCGGCCAATACATGGTACCGAGGAAGGGCTGCATGCATGCAGACTGTGCAGGTAAGCCGCCTATAATATCCGTTCTTCCGTGAACAGAGCCCGTCATCTTACACGGTCGGTAGGGTGAGGGTGAACAGAGCCCATCATCTTACACGGTCGGTGGGGTGAGGCCTCATCCAGCGAAGCAGGTACTCCTGCGACCATGACTCAGAGGAGGGGCCGCGCCCCCTGTGAGGGAGGGGCTGCACCTGCATGGAATGCTGGGGAGTCGGCAACCTTTGCAGGAGAGGCGGGAAGGGGAGCAGGAAAAGAGAAGAAGCGGAAAGAGGAGATAATCAACACAGCGCTAATATCGCTTCTTTTACGCGTGTTGTTCGGTGAAATGAAGAGTTAGTTCAACAAGGAGTGAGTTGAGTTATTTAACCTAAGAGGCGGTGTAGCAGAATATTATCTAATTAAATAAACTATTGACCGTGTGAGCACTTGGGAGATTATAACAAAGCAAAGCTTGTATTAATGAGTTCACACTACACGCGTGGATTATAACAAAGCAACGCTTGTATTAATGAGTTCACACTACACGCGTGGATTATAACAAAGCAAAGCTTGTATTAATGAGTTCACACTACACGCGTGGATTATAACAAAGCAAAGCTTGTATTAATGAGTTCACACTACACGCGCGGATTATACAAAGCAAAGCTTGTATTAATGAGTTCACACTACACACGTGGATTATAACAAAGCAACGCTTGTATTAATGAGTTCACACTACACGCGTGGATTATAACAAAGCAAAGCTTGTATTAATGAGTTCACACTACACGCGTGGATTATAACAAAGCAAAGCTTGTATTAATGAGTTCACACTACACGCGCGGATTATACAAAGCAAAGCTTGTATTAATGAGTTCACACTACACACGTGGATTATAACAAAGCAACGCTTGTATTAATGAGTTCACACTACACGCGTGGATTATAACAAAGCAAAGCTTGTATTAATGAGTTCACACTACACGCGTGGATTAAACGTTAAAACAATTCACGCACGCACGAATACGGTAATCAGAACATTTATACCGATGGGCAATAGTAATAAAAGAACGTTCCGGACGATGACGAAACACATTTGTACATGCTTACTACCCCTCACAATACCGAACATCGCGATTTGTTTCTGAACATGTCTTTTACATCCGTCACTTCGGGTGCGTTGGAGGCATCAACACACTCATCATAATTCTTGGTGTTTGGTGACGTTTTGAGCGGTCCACCGCACGCCAGTATTTAACGTTGTCACCAAGCACTGTAGGAACCTCAAGGTGGCCTGCTTCCGGGGGAAGATTTAACAGAGGTAAGCCGCGAAGGTCGTGGTGTAGCGGCCACACGCGGGGCTGGCGGGGGTGGAAACGCGGGACACAAAAATGGGGACGCGAGGCAGGCGGACACGGACCGCAACTCGCAGATATAAAAAAATTGGGCCGTTTTAACATACTTTACTTATAACACAAGAATATTTTTCCTATATATATA
>SDVV010024487.1:0-12578 GCA_016164225.1 Gammarus roeselii
TATATATATGATAATAACAAACAAAACACACAAAATATCCCAATCCAGTCGCTAAGAATCCACCAACCAGCCTCCGAATGAGTCAATTATACCCCAACTTGATATGAATACAAACATATATGTACAGAAAAGTATATAGAATCATAATCCAAACATATATATAAAACGAAACATACACTCAAAACATAGAAATGATGTCAAATCAATCATGAAAAAATACAATTCAAATAACAGATACGAGCAATCTCACCAAATTTGCCAAAGCGCATCCAACTTTTTGCCTAGGGGATTCCTACACCCCACCCCTCCAGAAACTTGTTATAACACTATTCCTACCAGGACCGAATAAATATATATGACGAGTAATTATATCCCATTACAGCCATTTAAAGAAGAAAAAACAAATAAAAATACAATAAACATTATTAATTAATATAAACTACAATGTCCAGAACATAAACCTTCCCAATGTATATCGAAAGAATGGGGCCGGAAGCCCCCGTCCCTTCCACCCCTTTGCATCGCCCGCCTCCCTTATAAGTGACTCCGTCCCACATCCGGTCCCCTTCGCGCCGACCGTCTTCACGCTGCTGAAATGTTATGTCTAAACTCCCGTAGACCGGAAAAAATCTTGGATGAATCATAAGTGCCACCCAGCCGTGGGCAGTCACATTATTGTGACCGTCGCGACGATGTATGCCATACTGAGAGATTGTGAAGGTGGCGGTGTCACGGAGTTTGATCTCCTGAAGGCCTACCACCAAAGGTTTATGGGTGAAGATTAGGGATAATAATGCCCTTTTCTTGCTTCTAAATCCATGGCAATTTCACGGAAGTTTAGTACTGTTGTTCATTTCGGATCTGTTTCACGCTCAGATCTTGATGGTCTGGTGTTCTTGTCTATGAAGCGCAGGTGTCATAGATCGAGAGCGTTTGCAAGAGCGTCCGCTTTCTGTAGAACGTGATCTCCTCAACTCACTACGTTCTCGGCTGTGAGTGCTCTTGTAGTAGTAAGAAGACGAGGGAGTACGATCTTTGTGTTTGCTTCTTGAGCGAGCGTGTTTCTTTTCTAGGGAGTTTTTTTTAATTATGGTGGGATGAGCAGTAGTCGTTGGGATATTTGAGTAGAGTGCGGTGCATGGTCAATCAGTGATTTCGGGAATCAGTTCTTCGTTGAAGATTTACAACGCGTCCTCGGGTAGACGATGGTCGTTCTCACTTGTGAGATGCTCTGGTATCGGGCATGTTAGCTGAGGGTTGAATACCTCACTTCGGTTTCCGCTGGGTGCGGTCGCAGTCAAGACTGTCAGAAGTCGTTCAAAGCTCTGATCAAGGCGAGCCGTGGTTTGTGGGCTGTTGCTAATCATTTTGCTTCGTGGCGAGAGGGCGTCGCGCACCCCGCGGTCGTCGTCGGAGGAATCTTTGACACTTCGTCTTATGATTTTCGAGTCAGTAGACCTCTCTTCGTGGTCGACTGAGGCAGCATCCATCGCAATGCTCTCCTGGGCACTGGTGGATTCATTGCTTGGGTCGCCCGAATCCATTACGAAGGCGGTCGCTAGGCTGGTTGTAGTTATGTTAGTACTAGAGAGGGGTGTTGAAGTCATGGTAATTGGTTGTGTTGACAGTACACGAGTGTCGTCTGAGAAGGTAGGCTTAGTTGTAGATTTAACTGCTTTGGCGCAACTTAAATTGCGGCAGTTTGGGTTTGCGTCGTAAAAGATTTGGATGGCTTGTTTTCGTGTGAATCGGCGGTCGTTTTGCATAATTGTCATTGCTTTTTGGTCCATGTGATTTGGCATGGAGGCCTCATGGATGCATGAGCAGTGGTAGCATTTAGGTTGACTGGCTGTGCAGTCCCTTCGGTCATGCTCACCGGCGCACCTCTAACAACGTAGGGATATGTTTGGCTGGCAGTATTTGATGACGTGACCGTATTCAAGGCATTTTTTGCATAATGCAGGCCATGTCGTCAATCGCTGATTTTTTGTTTTTCCTTGTTCGCCCGAGATAAATATAAATTCCGGTGTGTCGCGTCCTGTGAAAGTGATTTGATATGCGGTGGTGTGGGTGTTCCGTGGTTTAATCCATACTGCTATTGAAACGTTGGTGACTCCGTAGTCCTTTGCTAAACCTGCTGCAAAAAGCACTTAGGTCAGTTGTGGGAGTGTAGTTGGAAGTGCATATAATTCGTACTGTAGCGTTAAAGAACGGAAATATTTCGACAGTTACTTTGCGTTCGTCTATTTTGTTAATTTTGTGTATAGCATTACTTTGCTCGATATTTACGACGTGGGCCAGAAACTTCTTTCCCTGTCGGCCTACGTTTTTCGGTTTACCTCCCAGTTATTTGGAGAGCGAGTTCATCATGGTGAATGGGTTCGTCGAGAGAGCAACTTTGTTCGCACTGCTATCTACAAGCGTTATGAGGAAGTGGTTCTCCTTTGTGGGAGGGTCAGCCTGGGGGAGCGAATCGCGGCCGCAGCCTCTCGTCGCCCGACGTTGTGTTCTACTTGGTATTGCAGAATCTCCCTCTCAGTTTTGTCTTCCGTGTCCCGTAGGGTGGCCGTTTACTTAACAGTAAAAGCAGCGAGATTCTTCCGATGGGCACGACAAGGGATCGTCCCGTTTGTCGCGGTCGTCTTGGGAGCAGTGTGAGCATCTTTGCATACCGTGACCATCTCTGCTCGTGTGTCCGTATTTTTGGCATTTATAGCATCGCATCGGACGTCTTTTGAAGGATAGAATCTTGGTTTGGCGTCAGAAAAATGTATGTCTTATGTAGTTAAGTGGGGTGGGACAATTGAATTCAAGCAGAAGAGCCGTGGTGATGTATTTTTTTTCGGGCGATTTTTGGTACGATTTTCGCTTCAACTACACATTCCTCGGATTGGATGAGTCCGGTGATGGAGTCGTCGTCAGCTTAATCACACGGGAGATTCTCGATTTAAATCAGGCCTGAGCTCATGGAAAAAAGTTTAGTTCGGTATAATTGTGCAAGGCTTTCGACCTATGCTGTTCATCGAGAGTATAGTGTCACTTTGATTTTTTGTGTCTACTTCAATGGTGAGTGAAGCTATGTCGCCATCGCTCGTGGTGGTGTTGAGAATTGGACGGCCAGTCATGAAGCCCAGTTCTTCTCGTAGTGTATATGGGCAAATATTCAGCCTGTCATTGACATCGAATGTCATTTTCAAGTGTTCGGGAAATTTAGGTCTGTTGTTGAATAGGTTGCGGTCAACAAATCGAGAGTATGGTCTCTTCTCTGCATTTCTTGGTGTTCGAGCATGTTGAGTTTCGGCTGGGAGGAGAGTGATGTTATCAGAGAGGTTAGAGGCGGAAGCACAAGAACAGGTCTCGGGTTTCCTGGTTTCCGTCCGCTTCATCAACTCTTCAAGACGTGTATTCATAGTTGCAAAGGTTTTCGAGTTTTGTGAGGCGTTCACCGATTTCACTGGAGGGCGCTGAGTAGTCCTCAGTTTCCAGCTCGTGAAGGCCCATCATTTTGCTTAGTTTGCCCAAGGCATTCTGCATTCCGATCCTTTTCGTGTCCACCTTCGAGAAGCGTTCATTGGCGTCCCCGGCTTCTACATGGGGTTCCAGGTGACTGAAGGTGGGGCCTTCTTTACCTGTATTTTTATTGTACATACGAATATACTATACACTTACTTAATCCTAAAAATGTACTCCTAAAATTATTAGTAAATCCTAATATTTTAGTGTACGTTTATTGTTTTTATAAACCTATTTGAACAATTTTTTGACGCTTTTTCAATTTCATTGGTTTCGATTTGAATTTCTAATTTCAAAACCCCGGTGTCAGTTGGGGGCTACCTCTTTGTGCACCAAGGGCCCCCACAAACTGAAAGGGGAGAACGGTGTGGAGAAATCTTTTACTTCAAAACTTATTTACACAAAAGGGACAAATTAAATTTTGGTGTTTAACGAGGATACACCGAGAAGGTGGGTGAGCCTGGGATACCCCCAGGAGGTATCCCTGTGAGGCGCTTTACCGAACATGCTCTGAAGAGATGATATTCGATCTCTCCATGTTGAAAACTTCAACTTTTACGAGACGATATTCGGTATCGGAACAATGTACGGCTTGGAGCGGTGACCGGCTCTTATTTTGATACAGCAAAAAAATGAAGCTTCTATATCCTGGAAACTTGTAAGCTTTGGAGCTTAGACGCGAAGAACAGTAAGCGATGTTAATTTCAAACTGTTAGCCGTCCGTCATTGGTTACTATACTGCCTTTGAAATGGGTATCTTTGAAATACTCATCATCTTCTGCAACTGGATCCCATTTAAACAACAGAATCACTTCAAAATTCCGACTGGAGGATTGTGGGAAACCTTAGTTACCTTATTCAAACGTGTACATTCCTTTGGGGCATTGTGGCGGCCATCTTGCCGTCGGCTATCGTTTTCGATACAATCATTGTCAATTGGGTAGCTAAAACTGTCAGCAAACAAATACCTTTTCTGGATGTACTACCAAAATGTATGTTAATCTAAACTACCCAGAGTTCTGCGTAACTATCATCTCGCTAATCTAGAAGGTCTTATAAAAGAATGCTTAGCGTCTTGGAGAAGGAGTCTGCTATAGCATTCCGGTCTTGGAATGCTGCTGTTCATCACTGAAATGTGTGCTGCAGCACTAGCTACACATGTACACAGTGCGAGGGATACGTAACAACTGGACGACTCGCATAAGGCGAGGATTCGACTGGTTTCGCTTCAGGACAATTACACGCCCTCCAGCGGAGACAAGCAGGCACTTTGGTTTAAGACAAAGCCGGATTTACCCTACCAAAGTTATTTTTTATCGTTGACGAATGTACTATACTAATTCTTACATCATCACAAGCGGCGATTCATCTTCAACGATATATGTATTATTACTTTAACTTTTTACATGCCTATAACCGACGATTCAAAAGCAAGCAGCGTCGGAGTGTGCAGTAGGACAGGACCGTAGAGGGGGGTGGGAGTGTGTTTCTACCTTCCCAGCTCTACGCCTTCCTTCACGAACCGGCACAGACGTACATTTATACAATGGAATGTCTTCCATTGGATAGAGCATGTAGATATGTTTTCTACAATAGTCCCTTACTTAATGAAAAGTTATTGGAAGAAGTTCAGTGTTTTAAGTGCCTGGGCTTCCTTGGAGAGAAGACAGAGCTAGTGGAAACTGAGGTGAAGTTGCAAGTGAAGGAAGGGTGTAAAATTTTAGGGGTACTGAAAAGTGAAATGAGGTGTAGGACGTTGGGTATAGAAGCAAAGAGAGGGGTATGAGGGACTAATTGTCCCAACTATGCTCTACGGAGCTGAGACTTGAGGGGTGAGAGCAAAAAAAAATGTTGAATGTTTTCGAGATGAAATGTTTGAGAGGCATAGCTGGAGTGACGGCGCTGTTTGAATTAGAACGGGGATTGTGAAGAAGTTAGAGGACAGAGTAGATTCACGTGTTCTGAAATGGTTCGGACACATGGTGAGGATGAATGATGGGAGATTGGCGAAAAGGGTGATGAAGGTGGAGATGAGTGGATCTAAGCCTATAGGTAGATCAAAGGTTGTGGGAACGGATGGTGTGAAGCCGGCGTTATGAAGAAGAGACACGAGTGTGAAGGAATCGAGAAATCGTGCAATGGATGTGCGTGAGTGGAGAACCGTTGCTAATGGATGTTTTTTTTACACTGCCCTGAAACGTTTTCCATCTTCGGCATCTTGTTGAAAAACGGGATGGGCATGGGTGGGCGGTCATCATGACGCAGCAGGGATATATATAATAGTAGTAGTATAAGTAGTAGTTTTTTCTGTTTTCCACCGGAGCTCCAACGTGTAGTCACTGAGTGCTTCCCCGTAGGCCACGATGATCAGTTGATTCTGCACAGCTTCGTGAACGAAGTTCACGATGTTCAAGTGCACAATTAATACGCAGGGAGGACAGTGAGTTCAGGAACAGAGATGATTCAAACCTCGTTAGTTTCCCACGACTTCGTATAGTCCGGTGTAGTTTTCGAAAGCGATCAGTTTTTATTGGTGTTCTGTTTCTTTGCGCAGGCGTTGAAGGTTGCACGGAGGGGCTCAAGAAGGCTCGTCGGGCTGCTGCAAGTGCATCACAATCCATAAGTGTTTCACACTGATAGCCACTTGGTGGCAACAGGGGCATGGTCGTGCGTCCGGCCCCATGTATACGTTCATTAAGGGATTGTGGGTTATCCACGTGTGTCTCGTGCATAGACGGTTAATGAACACTTGGTCTCCCCTATTAGAAAACCTGGTGTCCCACTCTCCCACGGATGGTTCAACTGCACGCATTTTTTGTCCACTCTGTTGCCAAGAGTCGTTCCATCGTGAAGTTATACACGAGTTGATGACTGGGAACCAGTCTCGGTTATGTATGGAGATGAATTGTTCGCGCTGGGTAGACACCCGTTTAGCGAGGAAATCTGCGCGCTTGTTTCCTCTTTTTCTCACGTGTCCAGGGATCCAGCAGAACTCAACCGCTTGGCCCGTCTCGGATATCGTGAATAGGTTGTGTTACATTTTTCTAAGGGCAGGGTGATCAAAGTGCATAGTTCTCAGCTGGGTGAGAACACTCAGACTGTCTGAAAATATAACAAATTTGGGGAGGCTGTCACTTTTTTAAATGAAGATGGCCTATTCGAGTGCTTGCAGCTTTGCAGAAAATACAGAGGCCTCTTGGGATAGGGTGGCCGAACGCAAGGTCCCTTCGCCTACGGCGGCAGCTCCCACTCCGTCCGATGTTTTGGAGCCGTCAGTGTACATAGGGCGGTGCTCAGAGTACTGTTCATTAAGTAGTCGCGAGAATTCTCGGTGGTACGTGTTAGTTGGGGTTGTTACTTTGGGGTACGTTTGCATATCTAGGTTGACCAGCGGTGGGCTGATCGTCAACGTTGGTGTGTTGATTTGGCGAATTCGACAGGAGAATGTAGGCTTGATTGCTTTGCGACTGATGTTCAGCGAGGTTAGTCAGTTATCAACACGTAGAGAAAAAGGTGGGCATGTGTTCTTCTTGGCCGCAAAAATGTACTTATCGAGAATGTTGATGACGTCACTGAGTGCTGGGCTATTGATGTAGCTCTTTGTCTTGACCTAGTACTGTAGTGAGAGTTTGTCTCTCCGGAGCGGAAGAGGAAGCTCGTTAGCTAGCACGTTCAGGAATTCGATGGGTATGGAACGGAACGCATCGGTCGTGACACGCAGGGCGTTAGTTACGATGATGGAGAGAGGTTCAATGGTGGTTTTGGCTGCTTAATCGTAAACAATTGCTCCCTAGTCAATGCGCGAGCGTATTATTGCTCTGAATAACGGTCATGCCGGTGTTCATATCGGCTCCGAATTTCAAGGATGTTACAAAGAGGATAAGTCAGGTTGCCTTTTTGCAGCGAGTCTCCAGGGCTGCAATATGAGGTCGCCATGTGAGTTTAGGGTCCCACACAAGACCGAGGAATTTTATTGATTCCTCGTATACAAGCGGAGTAATGTTCAGCGTCAGACTGGTTTTAGGTGTAAGCCGGGTAAAAGAGTAGAGTGCATGCTTTTTGTTTTGGAGGGCAAGAATCGAAACCCGTTTAAGGAGGCCCAGTTCCCGACTAGGTATAGACATTTCTGGAGTTCCTGTTGAATTGTTAAGAGGCTAGGGTGCCTGTAACTTATTTGTAAGACGTCCACGTATAGTGATGAAAGCAATCTTCCGTCGCGCGGTAAATGTCTGCTATCTGGTCGATTTTGAGTATAAAAAGATTGGCACTGAGGACGCTTCCTTGGGGGCCGCCCAAATTTCTTGCGGATAGGATGGTGACAGGGTGTCGCCGACCTCAACCCTGAAGGCGCAATTTTTCAAGAATTGGCGGATGTAAGTGGCCTCTCAGCCCTTTGCGGTGAAGATCCTCCATGATGCTATATTTTCAACTAGTATCGCATGCTTTTTCCAGGTCGAAAAATATGGCACCACGTGTTCCTCTCGGACCAATGCCTGTCTAATGTCAGATTCCAGTCTTACAAGGTGGTCCGTCGTAGAGTGGCGCTTGCGGCCGCCACACTGGATGCTGATCAGGCCTGCACTCATATCAAGGTAGTCGACAAGGCGCGTGTTTATCATTCTTTCCGTAGTCTTGCAAAAGACGCCGATAAGAGAGATGGGTCGATAGTTATGTGGGTCACCGTGGAATTTTCCGGGTTGGGGTATTGGGATAATTACAGATTCCAGCCATTGATCGTGAAAAAATGAGTTTGAATATAGAGCGTTGAACACTTTAATAAGTGCTCACGGGTGCCATCTGGGAGATTCTTGATCATAATGATATGCACCCGGTCTGGCCCAGGTGAAGTTTCACGTGTGTGGCCTATGGCGCACTGTTGTTCGTGGAGGGAGAAAAGTTTGTCGTAGGCCTCTTCGTTTCTAGAAGTGAAGCCAAGATGTTCTCTTTCTCGCAAGTCCTTTTTCCATTAGAAAGCAACTGTGTATTCTGTTGATTGCGATATCTGGCTAAAAGTCTGAGCTAGTTTATTTGCGATTTCCGAGTGGGTAGAATAAGTTCTTCCTCCGTCTGAAAGGATGTTAATAGGTCCAGGTTTTCCCTGGATACGTCGGATTTTTTCCCACACTTAGGAGAAGGGGGTGTTTCGATTAATAGGGTTGACTAACTGAGCCCAGCTTTCACGTTTCTTCTCCACTCGAAGTTTTCAGTATATAGCAGATGCCCTTCTCCACGCTACTTGGGGTCCTAGGGGACAGTGCACGTCGGTAGGCATTGTATATCCTTTCACGCATATCTCTTGCTTCTTGCATCTCTCGGCACCACCATGGTTTCGGAAAAAAGAATTGAAGGGGCATATTGGGGAATGTTTGCCTCAGCTGCAGCTTAAAACTTTTCATATAGTTGGGCGTCGAGGTCGTGTTCCGAAATGTTTTCGAGGATGCCATCCAGATCGCTTCACGCGATGTGTGCTGAGTATTCCACCCAGCTGGTTTTCCGGTAGTTGAATCGAAGTTCTTGTGGAGCAGGGTTTCTTGGCTGGTTAGTGAGAAGCGATATGATGACTGGGTTATGGTTGCTGTCGTGTGTTGAAGGCAAAACTCCCCAAACGAGTTGGGGTGCCTGAGTGGGGGAACATATGGATAAATCGATGGCAGTTTCACTTTCGGGGGTGATTCGGGTGGGTTGTCCGTCGTTGAGAAGGACCAGGTTATGAGTGTTTATGGTGTTAGCCATTATCACTCCCCTGGGGTCTGTTCTCACGCATCCCCATATTTCATGGTAGCTGTTGAAGCCTCCTATGAGGAGTATTGGCGAGGGCAGTTGGTTTAGCAATTCGGTCATTAGTGCTTCCGAGAGGTCATGGCATCGTGACGAGCAGATGGAAACCAATGTTATTGGCCTTGAGACGCATATCTTAATAGCGACAGCTTGGAGTTCTGTCCTCAGCGGAAGGGAGAGGTGAGGTACGCTTTGGTGGATCATAAGTGCCACTCCACCGTGATCAATCACGTTGGTGTGGCCTTCGCGACGGGGTATGATATATTGGGAGATTCTTAAGGTGGCGGTCTCTCGGAGTTTGATCTCATAGAGGCCTATCACCAAAGGTTTATGGGTGGCGATTAAGGATAGTAATTATTCTTTCTTGTTTCCGAGTTCCTGGCAGTTCACCAACACTGAAGTATTTTGGTGTTCATTATGAAGGCTGTTCACACTCAGACTTTGATGATCTAGATTGGTCGCGTGATTTGCTGGAGCTTTTGTGGTGTTCGCGTTTTCGAGTTTGTCCAGGGGTTCCGGGTCTGAGTGTTCACAGGAGTGTCCGCCTTCGGTGAAAGGCAGTCTGCTGTGATTGCTACTGTCGCAGCAGCGAGTGCTCTTGTGGGAGGACGAGTGTCTGTGCTCTGTGTTTACTTCATGAGCGAGTGCGCTCTTCTTCTGTGGTAGCCTTTTTGATCTGCGTGGGTGGTTGCGTGTAGTGCGAGCTATTTGGGCAAGGTAAGATGACTGGTTATTCAGAGGTCTCGCGTATGAGTTTTTCGAGATAAGAGCTGTCGTCGAGGCCGTGATCGTTCTCGCTGGTGGCATGTTCGTGAGTCGGGTTTGTTACCGGGGGGTAGTGTCTCTCGCAGTGGTTCTCCACGAATGGAGCCGCGTTTGGGACAGGTGGAGGTAGTTCTGGATTCTTGTCCTGGTGAGCCGTTATTTGCGGGTTGTTACTGATCTTTTTGCTCAGTGGCGCCAGGGCATCAGAGGCTTCTTCATCTCTTTGCCTTTTCGTTTTTACAGTAGTGAGCCTGCGGGGGATGTATCCGCAGTTACAGTAGTAACTGCGGGGGATGTATCCATCTCGGCGTCTTCCTGGGCACCGAAGGAACTATTTCTGGGACTGTGCATCTCTAGTGCAGGGGTTGTCGCTGGGCTGAGTGAGGAAGCACTGCAGCCTGGTAGGAATGCTTTAGTCTTGTTACGATGTTGTCATGACGATGTGTGGATATCGTCGGGATGGTCTGGTCGAATTGACATTTTGACTGCTTTGGCATAATTAAGGCGATTTGGGTTATTGACTTTCCAGATTTGGATGTTTTTTCCCTGTAACTCTGCGTTCGTTCTGTGTGATTGTTATTTCTTTTTGGTCCATGTATACTTGGCAGTCGCGATCACCTGCCTCATGGTAGCATGAGCAGTGGTAGCATTTAGGGTGGCGGGCTGTGTAGTCTTTTCTGCGTGCTCGCCAGCTCACTTCTTAAAACGTTGGGGTGTATGTGGCTGGCAGTATACGATGACGGGGCCGTATTCAAGGCATTTTTGCACATTGAGGGCCATGTTGCAACTGGGTAGGTTTTGGTTCTTCCTTGTTCACCCGGGATTACTATGAATTCGGGCGCGTCGTGTCCTGTGAAGGTAATTTGGTATGCAGTAGAACTTACGTTACGTGATTTTATCCATGTTTCTTGACGGACTTCGGTAACTCCGTAATCCTCAGCTAGATCTTCAGCGAAAGCACTGAGATCGGTTGTAGGTGTGTAACGGGAGGTGTATATAATTCGTTTGGTATCGTCGAAGGACATATGTATTTCCACTGTAGCTTTGAGTTTGTTTATGTGGGTAATCTTCTGTATAGCGTTCTTTGTTTACGTTCTATGACGTAGGCCAGATATTTTTCCCCTGTCGGTGATTTTTTTTCGATTTACCACCAAGTTGTTCGGTAAGTGACTTCATCATTATGAATGGATTAGTTGAAAAGGCAACTTTGCTTGCACCACTTTCGTTGAACGTTATGAGGAAGTGGGAGGAGAATGGTGCCGGTCTCCTCTCACGGGTAGGAGGGTCATTCTGGGAAGAGCGCATCGAGACTACAGCCTCTCGTCGCAAGACCCCGTGATCTATCTGGTATTGGAGGATCACTCTCTCCGTCTCCTCCTCTGGGCAATCTCTATATCCGGTGGGGTGTCCGTCTACTTTGCAGTAAGAGCTGTGCTGTTCTTTAGACTGGCATGACTGGGGATCTTCCCGTTTGTCATGGTCGTCCTGGGAGCAGTACGAGCATCTTACAGTTTCCTCTCGTGTGTCCGTATTTCTGCCATTTATAACATCGCGTCGGACGTCTCTCAAATGGTGTAACCTTGGTTTTGGTGGCGCAGAAGGGAATGTCTAGATGTTTAAGTGGAGTAGGGCAGTTGAATTTTAGTATTAAGGCTGTGGTAGTCTCTCTCCTTGGTGTGATCTTTGGTGCCATTTTTGCTACGACAACGCAGTCTTTGTATTGAACGAGTCCAGTGATGTACTCGTCGATTTCCTCCTTCGGGATATCTTCAACGTAGATCAAACCTGAAGTTGTAGAGAAAGTCTGGTGTAGCACTATTTTGCATGGCTTTTCGCAGAGTCTAGTTTTGGAGAGAATCGTGTCACTTTGAAGTTTTGTGTCGACTCTGATGGCAGAGCCTTCGTCGCCGCTGGCGCGACGCTCAGGACTGGGCGGCCAGTGAAAGAGCCCAGCTCTTTTCGCAGTGTATGGACAAATATCCGGTCTGTCGTTGGCGTCGAACGTGATCTTCAGGAGTTCGGGAAATGTATGACTATCGTTGAACAAGTTGTGTTTATTGAATGGCGTGTATTGCTTCATCCTTGCAGCCCTCGGAGATCGGTTGAGGTTTTTGTGGGGTTAAGAGTTGTCGAAGTTGTCGTCGGACGTAGAGGTAGAGGTACTTGTGTAACTTGCGGGTTCTTCAGTTTGTTGGTTCTTTACTAGTTCGTGGATATGGAGAAAAATAGCCTTGACATGACCATCGAGCCCCGTTAGACGGTCGTCAACTGTGCTAGGTTCTGCGGCAAAAACTTCTGCTTCCTGCTCAGAGAGGCCGGTCGCTTGGCTTACTAGATTCCTGATTTCCTGGACGTTTCTGGTTAACTCGTCGATGCGGTTGTCTCTCCGGTCATCTTCGGCAAGCAAACGTGCGGCTTAAGGTCTCAGCACAAACCAGGGACCAGCCTGTGCTATGAAGGGGATTCTCTGAAGAAATCAGTTAGTAATCGGTACGGGAACAAATTCAATTTCCCTATATATA
>SDVV010024488.1:0-12578 GCA_016164225.1 Gammarus roeselii
TATATATCCCCTTCATGGCACTCTCCCGTACCATTTTATTGGTCAATGGAGCGGAAGATTGCTAATGAAGCAAATTGAAAGTGAACGGATGGTGCAAATGACGAAGAACAGAGGGGCTTCAGGAGTGGTAGTGAGTGTGACGGTCAGATTTTTGCAGTGAGCCGCGTTTGTGAACAGTACCTTGCGAAGGAAAAGGATGTGCTCTGGGCCTTGATGGATCTGGAAAAGGCCTATGATAGGGTCGACAGAGAAGAACCATGGACGCTGCTGCGTTTGTATAGAGCGGGCGGATATTTTCTCGAGATTCTATATTCGCATTAGAGCATGTGTTAGAGTGGGAGTGAGGTGAGTGCTTGGTTCACAGTGAAAGTGGGACAATGACCGTTGGGTCTGGTCTGCCTGGCTCTTCAATCTCTACATGGATGAAGGGGTCATGGAGAAGAACGCGTGTGTAATGGGTCGAGGTTCAGAGCCACTGAGAGCAAGTGGGCGGAGTTGGCAGTTAAGTAAATTACTATTTGCGGATGAGGCGGTGTCATGATCAGCTTCCGCTAGCACATATATTTGGGAACATTGCTAACTGAACATTACCACCAAGAGCTGCGTAGTGTGTGCCCTAGAAACAGTGTAGGCCTTAGGCCTGTTACCCCTAGCTCCAAAAGCAGGTGGTCCCACCAAAAGCAGGTGGTCCCACCATATGGATTACAGGACGTAGGAGACGTTGACGGGTGGAAGGCAATTTGCCCATACTGTTAAACTTGACAATTCAGCATTGTGTAGCCGGTATCCCATAATGTAGATGGGTATAGTTAGCTCAGGGGTATCGTATATAAAAAGATGGGAGGAGCCTGTAAATCAGTTAACGGCCAAAGTTTATTTTGTATGCCAATAAGGCCAAGGCTTGGAGACACCACGCCTCATTGGGGAGGGCCCAAAAGGCGAGTGGTTCCCTTATTGGAGGATCACTTCATACACATAAACGAGGCCCTCCCATATTATTTCAAGGTGTAGATCTGAAGTAAAGAATGCATCACACTTTAATAGCGGATTCATTGGGCGGAGGGTGGGTCTTCACATTTTCTTCGCCTTTGCGTCACCTTTGCGTCGCTTTTGCTTCGCTATTCGTTTACACTTTTACATTTTATTTTGCTGTTTATTTTACACATTTGTTCTGTTGTATCCGATACATTACAATAAATGTTTAGTGCTATAGGACGAGTTCCACTGTTGACATGTTACTTGTTTTATTCAAAATAATAGTATAAAACCACTGTTTAATCATTTGTATCTTGCATTTATACTTGATTATAACAAACCTGAAATAAAAAAAACATAACATTGGTGGTTCAGCGGTGAGGGATATTAAAGCAAACAAAAATTGAATCAGTCACTTCTTGAAAACAAATCAAAATCATCACTTCACACTTTAAAATAAAATGTTTCAGCTCCTTACACACGCCCCCATCGAGACACTCGACCAGTGTCACGCCTTCTCGTAACCACATGATACCAAAAAAAAAAGGCAACTAAGAGGGCAAAACGGGAGACACCGTCTGCGGTCACCAACCACACGGGTCGACCAAAGATCCGTGCCATGCCTGCCCGAAGTCTGAAAGCGCGTTCGGGCAACCGCGAACGCACAGGGAAGACAGGCTGTCAATTCTGGCAGGCCGAAAGGACAGCCGCATCCGAGGACAAACTCCCTAGGCCAAGATGGACTGAAATAAATCAACAAACACGAACAGCTGGCTGACAGGATTCCACGTGACGCATACAGAATCATGGGGTTCTTCGAATCGCCACTTGAAGTCTTGAGAAAAACAAAAACAAAGAACTTTAAGTAATCTCACTAATTCTAAAAAGTGAAACAAGAAGCCCATCAAATCAAGTGTGATATATCACGATAGGCCGTTCTCCAGTAAGAAGTGAAATTAGAGAGTTCGTAAGAATAAAAGCAATTACAGTTCCCCACAAAAACTTTTCAATATATCTGCTCTCGAATTCATCAGCAAATGAGTCCAAAATAAGTTTTGAAGGGAATCTAAGTAGGTGCGCGTAAATCATTCGACCTGCGGTTCCAGCAATATTCATCTGAATTGTATTCATGTAAATAATTCGAGAAAAAATGGATCGCGGTGGCGGAAAATGAATCCTGAAATGCAAAGAAAAATATATTTATTGTACATGAATGAAAAAATGTCGGAAAATTAGGTTGAAAAACAAAACCATGGAAATATATTTAGGTAGAAAATGTAAAACATAGCTTGTAGTTCACCGGTGTAGTATATAAGTTTTCTTTTTGTAGTATATAAGCAATTTTTGTGTTAATTGAACGAAGACAGCTGGTGATAAAAATCTTTATTTAATCGATCACTGAAAAAAAAAGTCATTGTCCCGTTGTGTAGCGTTCAGATAGTCTTGCGTTTCCGTTTCAAATTTCGTGAAAAATTTCTACGTCTAATTGATTAGGTGACACGTTAAATATCTGATGTACGGTGATAAATTTTCAATAATTCATGTAGAGTCGATTTCGTGTGTGGTCGATAAAGTGTTGTGTAGCCTTCAGGCCTGCGTAGAAATGCGGTATTCTATTTCAGGAAATTACAGTCCAATTTTTAAAATTGCTATGACCAATTGGTTAGTTGACAAGCCTAAACACCTGATGTACGGTTATAAATTTCAATACTCCATGTTAAGTCGATTTCTTGTGTGGTCGATAAAGTGTTGTGTAGCATTCAGGCCTGCGTAGAAATGCGGTATTCAATTGCAGAAAATTATAGTCCTAATGTCAATATAGTATGTTTCAGCTAAGTGTGAGCACCACTGTCCGTAATGTTAAGACATGTTCGTCGTAAGACGACCTAGACGCAAAAGCAAGTGATGTGCAAGTTGGACCTATGCGATATATGAGTGTAAAACGAGCGAACGCGTGAATAGAGGAATAATTGAACAAACCGTCACCAATCCAACTCAAACCTATGACAAAACAAATCATGCGATGGATCGGTAAATAAAGGGAGACGAAGGCAAGTCGTTTTAGCGGCAATCACTGACTCAGGTCAGGAGCGGAAAATAATAAAAATGAACCGTCTCAGTTTTTTTCATATTAAAAAACGAGCAAGCAATCCTTTTCTGGAGAAGCAAGGACTGACATACGAACAGGCAACGCCAATTCAGGTATGATTGAGTCCACACGGGACGCCTCATACGCATTCTTTTAACATCGGAATTTATAAGGTTAGCATGTCGTGGTAACTGTACGGACAAATGCTTTATAATAAAGGCGAACGGCAGCGCACTTCAACCCCCTGGTGACAAAGCGTGGGATTACGAGAGAGTAAAACCGAGCATCATGAATTTCAAAACCGGTAACCCCAACTTACCGACCAAGCAGAAACAATATCCGCAAATCATTAACAAAAAATAGCACATCATATCCACATTTTGAATGATTGTCTTTTGATCAAACGTGAAATGCAGTGTGTCCGATGTAAATATTAGTGATGCGTATCCAAGTCCAGTTTATTGAATTCATTAAGAGATGAGGTGAAAATATGTAATTAATAAGATGTGTGAGGGGTCAACCTGTCACCTGCGTGTGATAATTACTATGTCCATAATAATGTGTAAGGTAATTAGTCTATAAGCCATGTCTTCCGAATTGTGTAATTAGCTGATAAGCTTTGTTCCCTTTTTGCATATGTTAATTCAACGGTACCCTAAACCAACATACGCTGAAATGAGCAAAATAATACAATGAAACTAGTAAACAGTCTCTATCCCATCCTTCCGTAGCCCCTGTCAAACAGGAAAAAACGTTGTAAAGATGGGCACAGAGAGTGTCCAGCACATGGTTGCACGCCCTAAGCAAAATATCAAAGTTTAATAAAAATTCGCATTCAGCCATCCCAATAACATCAAATTGGCAACCATGTCCCAACATTTGGATCGAATTCTTTTCTACAATTGATCGAACTGTGCGAAACATGCCATAAATCCTCATGCTGCGTGTAATCGCACGTTTAGCGGATGTTTTTTTTCTCGATATTAAAATGACATATCAATGATACAACCAACCTCTTAGTACACAGTATTACATACAATCATGCCTAAAAACTCCACGCAGCTTGCCTTCCCACATGGAACGACCCATGGGTCGAGGGAGCACTATGTCAAATCTTGCAAGCACAGAGCTTTGAATGTGGGGACACATTCTTTCAATAGAGAAAGGGGGGTGTTATGATCAGCCTCCACTAGCACATATATTTGGAAACATTGCTAACCGAACATTACCACCAAGAGCTGCGTAGTGTGTGCCCTAGAAACAGTGTAGGCCTTAGGCCTGTTACCCCTAGCTTAAGTTATACGAAGAAGTCCCTTGCCTTGCATAGTTTTCGGTTCCCCTCCAAAAGCAGGTGGTATCATCATATGGATTACAGTACGTAGGAGACGTTGACTGGTGGGAGGCGATTTGCCCATCCTTTTAAACTTGACAATTCAGCATTGTGTAGCCGGTATCTCATAACGTAGAAAGGTAATGTTAGCTCCGGGGTATCGTCTATAAAAAGATAGAAGGAGCCTGTAAATTAGTTAACGGCCAAAGTTTATTTTGTATGCCAATCAAGCCAAGGCTTGAAGACACCACGCCTCTTTGAGGAGGGGCCCAAAAGGCGAGTGGTTCCCTTATTGGAGGATCACTTCATACAAATAAACGAGGCCCTCCCATATTATTTCAAGGTGTAGATCTGAAGTATAGAACGCATTACACTTTAATAGCTGATTCATTGGGCGGAGGGTGGGTCTTCACCTTTTCTTCGCCTTTGCGTCGCCTTTGCGTCGCTTTCGCTTCGCCATTCGTTTACACTTTTATATTTCTTTTTGCTGTTCATTTACACTTTTGTTCTATTGTATTCGTTATATTACAATCAAAGTTTTGTGCTATAGGACGAGTTCAACTGGTGACATGTTACTTGTTTTATTCAAAATAATAGTATAAAACCATTGTTTAATCATTCGTATCTTGCATTTATACTTGATTATAACAAACCTAAAATAAAGTACAAAACAACGGCACTTGTGGTAGATTAGGAGGAAAAGTTGTGTAGGCTCGTGTCGGAGTTGGTTTAAGTATGTGTGAGGAGGAGGCTGCGGAGTATCGTTGGTAAAATGAAAGAAATGCCATGTTCGAAGAATGTCTACGCGTGCAGTATGAGTGTCCTCCTATGTGGAGAATATTGAAGGAAGTTCAGTGTTTTTAGAACCTGCGCTCCCATGTGGAGAAGACTGAACTTTGTGGAACTGAGTTGAAGTTACGGGTGAAGGAAGGGTGTAAAGTGTTGGGTGCACTGTAGAGTGTAATGAGCTACAGGACGTCGGGTCTGGAAGCAAAGAAAATGTGTCTGAGTAAGTAGATGTTCCAACTGTGATCCAAGGAGCTGAGAGTGGGGGATGAGAGAAGAAGAAAGAAGAAGGTTGAATGTTTTCGAGATGAAATGTTTCAGGTGCATGGCAGAAGTGACGATGAGAGATTGGATCAATAACGTCGTTGTTGGAATTAGAACGGGAATATTTAGAAAATTAGAGGACAGAGTAGATTCATCGGTTCAAAGATGGTTCGGACACATCGTATGGATAGATTATATGAGATTGGGGAATCGGGTTATGGAAGCGGAGGTGAGTAGACGTAGGACTAGAGGTAGACCAAGTTTGGGTAGATGGATTGATGTCGTGAAGCAGGCGTTAGTAAGGAGGCACAAGCGTGGAGGTAGCGAAAGAGCGTGCAATGGATATGCGTCCGTGGAAAATGGATGTGAATAGATTAGTTTTGACGCTGCCCTGGTCGATGTGCTTCTCGCCCTTGGCAATTCGTTGAGAAACAAGATGGTGAAGGGTGGGGGGGGGGCGGTTATTCTGACGCAGCTGGGCCAAACTAGTTATCGGTCGAGCCCTGCTGCTGAAACTGATTTCGGATCTTACTCCTGGTCCAAAGTGAGTGTTGTTGGGTCGCCGGACGTGCCCTTCATTGCCAAATGGTTAAGTTTGTTTGCATGTGAGTGTATGTGAAAAGTGAGAGTTGCGCCACCCCAGTTTCTGACGAATTCGGCCTAGTATTTGTATCTGTACCCGGATTTCTGTCCATCGCGTGTTCTCCACATAAAATTATTTAATAAAATGACTTTTTCAACAGACAGTTCTGATGACGAGTAAAATATTCTGTGACACTCCCCAACTCACTGGTAATTGACATTTTAATCCAAAGTACTATATGCTCTTCAACCGAAGAATCGACTAGAACTTCCCTGAAAAATATCTCGCATTTGAGATCGGAAAAATTGGACACCCGACTGAAAAGTAGTCTCGATGAAATTATATACGATTCTTCCCAGAGCAGTGATGAAAAAAAAATATTAAATGCTGCGAGAGTGCATTGACTGGCTGGCCACCCTTCCTATTGCTGACAAAGGTTTTGCTCTCAGCAAGCTAGAATTTAGAGATGCAGATCGGCTGAGATATAAGCTAGACTTTGATGGACTACCTGGCCGATGTTTATGCGGCGAAAACTTTTATGTGAATCGCGCTATGATGTATAAGAAATGAGGCTTTCTTATCCCACACTACAATGAGATTTGCGACATAATCAAGGAATTGCTAAATGAGGTTTGTCGCGATGTTAGATCGGAGCCAAGGCGTTAAGGGCGAAGGGTTGAGGGGTCGATAACCACCGGGGCTCTGACGCAGTAACAGCAGGGCACGGAACAGCCTGCGGTATTCGCAACAAAGATATGCTTGATTATATGATGGATTTTGAGAGGAAACTGAAATATCGTGATGATGGGTATGGATGGCTGTACGAGCCCTGCAGTTACAAATCAAAAGAAATGAGATAAAAAGTATTGATGAATCCAGCAAGATCTGTAATTAATACTAATAAATACAAATAAAACTACGTAAATCCTAAATCAATTGTTTATAAAACCCTAAAAATCAAAGGTCAAGCGATGAAATTGCAAACATCGTGTCAGTCGGCGGTAACATCGAATTGTCGAAGTCGGTAGAAGAATATGTTTCACGCATTGTCATAAACCTATCTCGGGGTAAATGCTATAACTGTGTGACAGAACGGTTCGATATACATCGGAGTCAGATCAGATCTTGCTCAGTCAAGATTGTGATTCTATTTTGGAAGGATGGGGTATAGCTTGAGTCGTCGTTTGTTCGAAAGTAATGGAGTGATGGGGGTCAGTAAACTTTGCCAGAAAGAAATAAAATTGAATAAACATAAATCCACAAGTAATGTATGGCGACATCTGAAAAGAAGTCATCGTGAAGAGAATGAAAATTATAGGAAAGAAAAGGCAAATCAACTATGCAAGTCGTCAAAGGATGTAGTGCCAGGATCTATCGTAAGAAAAAAAAACTGTGGGACCTTGTGCCCCTTTGTATGATAATGGAAACAGATACGAATTATTTGTAACATTCAATCCATCTAAGATTGAAAAATCTGTTCTCTCTGCTAACTTATATGAGACGAGAGTGACCATGAAATTGAAAGAATTAGGTGTGAGTTTTATAAAGAACCGTGTGGAGGGCTCATATGTATATATCAATAACTGCATTCGTACATTAATCAGGTTAGTTATCATACAAAAGGTCAGGTTAGATTAGGTTAGGTTTTTGATGGGTGTGAATAACATAAAAGTGTTGTAGAATTGTGTCAAATCAAAAAAAATAAAGAATCATATGGAAATATGTATAACATTCAAACAACGATGTAATTACCTATAAAAACTGGTTGAAATTGGGTAGATCAAAATTGGATGTGTGTATCAAAACTGCTAAGGATAGATTAAATGTAGAGACATGTGGAGATATTTGTTATGCAATGTATATATCTATGACTGAATACAGTACATAAGTTAGGTTTGGTTATGTTAGGATGATTAGTTCTTTCAACCAAACATGCCGTGAAGCTGATCCACATTAAATATCTTGTAACAAAAGCATGAGGTGTTGTTGTAATGGAAAAAATGCTACAGATGATAACCGACCCTGTATATGTATGCAAATGTGTGTATGTGTCTACATTGTGTGTGTGATATTAAAGAAAAACTACGTGTAATAGAGCCATGTGGAGGGGGGGTTGATATGAATATATCACAAATCAATGAATACGTAGCATACGTAAGCCGGAAATCTCGAACGATGACATAATTCTTGGTTAATTTGGTTAGGTTAGGTTAGGTTACCTAGGTATTAAGGTATCTGGCAGTGTATGGTAACCCTTTTTGCACCAATGTGTGTAAATGCCTACATGGTGCCAATACATGTGCCAACGCAATGGCGCTAACGATCCTCTATGTATAAATTGGACTCATATCTGTACGCATTCAGTTAGCGGTCTGTTTTTTGGTGCAAAAGGGTGTCGCCAAATTTATATGGAAATATTTTAATAGAAATAAGCACACGGGGATATCTGATATTTGCACTGCGGAGATAAAATTAAGCAAATCAAGCTCCACATTCGTGTTGTGGCAACATCTCAAACAAGGTTATTATCTTGCGTATGATCATATCAAACAATGAATGAGGAAATAAAAGCTCTAAGAATGCGACGGGAGTATAAAAAATAATGAGATATACAGTACTCAGCAGGGTGCGAGCAGTAAAGAAAGGGCTTCACCTCTAACAACAAAGAGCAGAGTGTATAAAGAATGGATGAAAATGGCTAAATCGATATTGCGGGACCAGACCCAAACCTTAGCCGAAATGGAAAGTACTAGAAATATGGGTAGCGATATCAAGAAAACCTCATGTGAAGAAAAATCTGCTGAAGATGATGGAAACCGTTTTATCAAATATGGTAATGAAAGGGTAACATGTATAAAAAGTGTAAAATTAGAGAAAAAAATAAAATGTATATCTGACTTTGTTTCAAATTTGTTGGAAATGAATCATGAAGAGAAGGAATCGTGTCTCAATCGTTGAGTGCTTGGAGAATTAGGTATATATTTCGGATATCTGTTGGAATATAGTGAATGGTAATGTTGGCAACAGTAAGAAAAACCCTGAAACGATTTGACGTCATAAACATGTTACTATAATTAAAAAACTTACGTCGAGAAAAAGCTCGCTGAAGATTAGAAACAAAGTTTTGATTACAAGGTTAGGTTTTGAAGCGTTGCATATACTTCTTCCAAAGGTAGTCGTCTATCTAAAATGTGTACTGAGGGCAGCACTCTAGAACCCAATAGAACAGAGAGAAAGAAAAAAGATAAATCCAACACCGATTTGACGAGCTGACAGCTTTAGGTAAGAAAATAATGCATATCATAGATAAAGAACCCACAGAGTGGCACTGATACCAAGGAACGAGATAACACAAGAGAGGGAGGTCGAAAATAAATAATAAACCCATCTACTTTCCTAATAAAAACGTGTTATAAATCTTTTATCAACATAAATAAATCTTCAAAATCTTTGTTTGCAATATCTCAAATTCAACTCGAATGACTAGCATTGAAACGCATATATGCAACATGACTTGCAATGAGTTGCAATACAGGATAGGAAGCATTGAAATATTAGTCTAGTTCACAGGTATGACCGATATTAAGGCGGAAAATGTCGCTTGCTCCTTTGGCAGAATAGATGGAATTCTCCAACTACCACAAAAATCACCCCTTGTACGATGAAGAAATTGCAGGTATGCAACATGACTTTCATTGAAAAGCATTACAACACCTCCTGCCCTGCATTAAAAGTGCGAATGATATTATGCCAAATTGAATTTGTACGCATCTATCTAAGTTAACATAAATATATATTTCATCAGCTCTAAACAGAAGCTAAAGCAAAAGTCTACAGCTTCTTTTATGATACACACTGAAACCACGCTAAGGTAACAACGTTTCGCTCATCTACTGTAACAGACTCATTGCTGATCTTGTTCAAAGGCGTGACCTACATTGAGGCGGAATACATGGACTTCTCCAACTACCCGAAAAATCATCCCATCCCAAGAAAATGACAGCTGGGACTACTGAAAAGCAAAACAACCGACGATTACCCGAGTGAGATCATATGCTTGCAACGAACGTGTTACATTATGTTGCTCAAGTCCGAGGGCACTAACTAGCTGCTAAGGGTATCAATTAACAGACACAAGCCAAAAAATCACACATGAACAATACAGAGACATCCATAACCAGAAAACATACACACACTTTGAGACCATACACAACATTCGCACAAGGATGCCAGCTTCAAATTGTATGCACTATCAAAAACTGCTTCTGAATTTTTTGAAACAAACGTTACTATCTCGACTCCTGCAACACTCTTGCCTATGACCATCCAGACATTACCAAAAAATCCATTGAAAATTAACCTACCGTCACTAAAAAGAGGAAAAGATGTGTCTTGGCTGATAAAACTAGTGTAACCATGGATTTAACATGTAAGAGGCGTAACACGGGGGAAACCGTCTTTGGCATATTTACTTGCATATATTACGGAAAATACGTCAACTTGAACATGTTATAACCTGCAAATGTTCATGGTATGTAAATATTCCTTATATGCTCCTATGTATATAAAATATATATATAAACTTGAACATGTTTGATTGTTCACTAAATATGTATTGAACCTGCGTGACCCCAGATCTAATATGAACCTAACATGATGAAAAATGTTTCTAATATGATGAAAATGTTCATAGTATGAACATTATGTAAAGCCATGAATATATATCATAAATAAATACGTATAAATAAATCTTGTTTCATTGTCTACAGAAAAATGCATATGAAAATACGTGAACGTATCTGCAGCTATTATCTTAGTCTTAACGATGTGATCGAATCTCTGAGAAATAAACATTCAACGGGGAAAAAAGCGAATGTATTTAATCAAACAACATTGATTGTGCTATAATAAATACTATGTATAATCTACAGTTATCATTTGTAAAAGAAACAGATGTTATAATCTGTGATATCCTACGGTAAAAACATCGAATACATAACATAATGCACGGGCAATAACCATTGAAAACTAAATAGAATCGTTAGAAAAGTTCTTATTCAAATAACACTGACAAAACTTGGTAGGCCACCGTTTCTTGCATAACTACATCGACTACGAATACCCTACTACGACTACGACTACCCGACTACGAATACCCTAGATAAATCAAGTTTGAGCAGTAAAAGTTCCTATTCAAATGAGTCATACAATAACAAACATGGTAATAATATCATACCCTCCTACCGTGCGAAATAATCAAATACACATAGCGTTAACAAGACTTAATAACGTACATCTATCTATATAATCCGTCCGAAACCATCCCTTAAGTTAACCGTAACCGTAACCGTGCGCCAACCGTAACCGTAACCGTAACCGTATTCTCCGAGAAGTGCGAGTTGAGATAAGATCACTGTACGACACTGACGGATAAAGGTCTTCCCGTGCAAACTAAGTGGCACTTGCGTTTGGGTGACCGAAGACGCTTCCATTTGCGTTTCCGTGAATCCCAAAAGTAGTAGTATTAAAGTATTAATAGTATTAAATAAACCTACAAGTATAAGGTCCAAGCGACTAAGTCGGACACATAAAGTAATAACATACTTCCCAATCATAACATTGTCCCATTTGTGTTTAGGTGCGCCAATCTCTGACGCCTGACTCTCCTTCCCTATCCTCCTCCTCTAACCTACCAGCCCCGGGCGTTCTATCTATACCTACAGTTATTAACTTGACCGTAAGAGTAATTGTCTTAACCTACAAGTACAATATCCGAGTTATAAAGTGGCTAAGTCGGTTAAACTAAGAAATAACATACTTCCTAGCAATTACATTGTCCGAATAGAAAAAAAATATTTTCCGGCGACAGGGTTCCCAGGGCACGTTTCAGCCATTCATTAGACGCCTCCATGTGAATTATGGCGTGCAAAAACCCGTAGATATTTACGTGTTCAGCTACAAGACACCCGTTGCGTTTCAGCGACAGGACACCCCTTGCGTTTCAGCGACGGTACACCCCTTGTGTTTCAGCTACATATACACTACTTTAGAGGGTGTATTGCCAGGTGATGTTGAAGAAAAATTAGGAAAACCCAGGGTGAAACCATGAGTCCGTTTGAGTGAAACTGTTGACGAATATGAATTACATATAACATTCAAATAATCTACGTTTAAATGGTTGATCTTAGCCAAATAGTATGGTAGAGAGTGATCACGAAGTACGAAGAAGTAGGTGTAAGTGATATAAAGAACCGGGTGGAGAGATTCCCATGTCAAAAGTATAAATCAATGACGGAATAACTTACAAAAGCATGGCTAAGATGGAATAGGTTAGGTTGGATTGAATGCGACTAACAAGTAAAAGTGATGTAAAATTTGTGTTAAATTAAAAATAATATGAAATACCTATACCACTCTAACAATCCACGTTTAAAATAGGGGTCTTTGCTCAATCAAAATTGGAAGAGTGTATTAAAACTGCAAATGATACATCAAAATGTGAGCCGAGTGGAGATATTTGATTTATATATTTATTTATATCTATACATATA
>SDVV010024489.1:0-12578 GCA_016164225.1 Gammarus roeselii
CCATACTTCAGCAATGAAAACTGGGAGATGGACGACTGCAGAGACCCTCAACAATTGATGGACCCAACACCCGCAGCACCACCGCCGCGGCCACCCGCAGCACCGCCGCGGCAAACAGCAGCCCCCTCAATGGGAACGCCACCGCGACCACCAGAGCCGCCACCGCGGCCACCAGAGCCGCCACCGCGGTCACCAGAACCGCCACCGCGGCCACCAGAACCGCCTCCGCGGGCACCAGAACCGCCTCCGCGGCCAACAGAAGCGCCTCCGCGGCCTACAGAAGCACCTCCGCGGCCACCAGAACCGCCTCCGCGGCCACCAAAACCGCCTCCGCGGCCACCAGAACCGCCTCCGCGGCGACCAGAACCGCCTTCGCGGCCACCAGAACCGCCTCGGCGGCCACCAGAACCGTCTCCGCGGCCACCAGAACCGCCTCCGCGGTCACCAGAACCGCCTCCGCGGCAACCAGAACTGCCTTCGCGGACACCAGAATCAGCACCATTATTGCAATCATCAGCACAAACACCAAGGCCCCCAGCACAACCACTAGCAACGACACCGCCTCCACGCCTAACTGCACCCCGGTTTGCAGCCGTTGCCCCACCGCTAACAGCAGCCCTTCTCGCAATAATCTCATGTTGCTGTCTGTAGGTCAAGTCCCTCTGTATGAAAATAGACTTGAACTCATCAAAAAATCTTACATTCTTGGCACCACCTAGCAGCATCCTTCTCCGGTGACAATCCAGAACTTTAGCTCTAAACAAGCTGGTTTGGCCGATCCTCACAAGTCCACTGAGCTCAACTTCTCCGATGTCCAGGGCCAAGCAAACTTTGGCAAATTTCTCCTTCACAACCTCAGCACTGCCAGTCTGAAAACCTCTGAGGACAATCGAGTCTTGGCGGCGTTTCCTGTTCGCGCAACTCTCTCAATTCTGCATGAATCCCCTCCCTAGAAACTGTAGCTTTGAAGGCCATATCACTAGAAATAGAATGCAATGTCATCTCAATGACCAGTCATGCTAATAGAGGAGCAGTTATCCACTCCCTTTGATCATAGAATATATTCGAATCTACGCTAATCAGGCTATGACACTTAAATGTCAAATCAGGCTTCTCTAATAATGCTATGGGATTTGGATTGTGTACATCATAATAATATGATTTGTGATCATCAGAAATTCGATCTGTATTTTGCAATGCTCTCTGATCATCCGGGATTTGTTCTGTATTTGCAATGTCCTAATTACTGCACACAACACCAAACCGCCAAAACAAATACTAGACCTTATGATCGTATAGTGGATGATATCATTTATTGAAAAATATGCAATTATGGAATGTAATTACCCTAGAACAGGAACAACATATCAAACCAACCAATAGGTGCACAAGGCCACTCCTGCTTTCCTACCTCTGATAACACTATGCTATTAGGTGCAGCTCCTACCATACTATTGCTATTGACTACCTTTCCAATAATGGTATATGCAGCTGCCTAAATAATCCCTCTAACTAAGCAGTAATGGATTTCAATTAAACTACAGACCTACTCAACAGTTAAAAACTGCTTTCCTAATCTTATATAACTGAGTGGCTGTATGACCACTACTACTGCGGCTGTATGACTGTTTCACTACCTAATTTTTGAACAGCTGTATGACTATTACTACTGCAGCTGTATGACTGCTATCAATCTAATTTCTGAACAGCTGTATGACTGTTACTACTGCAGCTGTATGACTGCTTTCACTAACTACAAACAAAAACAATACCACTTACTAACAGCTATTTATGTAGCATCAAAAAACAATAACGAAAGCAAAACCTACCTAAACTATGAGCAAAGAAGATTAGAATGTTTCGGTGGATATTATTGGAAATGTTTCTAAGGGATGAAACTAAATCTTGCAATGATATTAGCATGCAAAGCCAATAGTGAAAGGTTTGCTTTCTGGCTCATCGACAATGAATTATGATGCTTCTAGATCCGCGGACTAACTGGCTCAAAGGCTAGAAGAGCAAGCTACAAGTATCACTCTTGAAATAGGTTGTGGGCCTTTCTCTGCTAACTATTAAATAGCACAAGTAGTAATGTTGACAACGATGAGAGCAATTTGAGCTTCCAGGAAAGGCGATGACAAAACTGCCAGTCAGCAAACACCTATGAGGTAGTCAAACTCCATTGTAAGAATCATGCTCAGCATAGGACTTTAATTTCCCCAGGGCAATAGTAAGGAAAGGCTTGGAGGCTAGATATGACTGTTGAGCAGGAGCTCCCAGTTGGAAAATGATTGGGTTCCACTATCACAAACGAGCGACTATCTCAGGGTTCTACTCCTAGAAGTACTTCAGTCGGATTTGACCAAATTGGACCGTGGCTACCGCGTAGAGCTCCACTGCATCAAATCTAATCAACTTGCAACTGTGGGCTGTAAACTGCTGACCCCGTCGATGCTTGACTAACTCTGCTTATGGTCTTCTTGATATTGGTTTAAGGAGTGGGTACCACAGCTTCAACATTTTATTAACATACTTAAACTCGATGCCTCGAACTGCCTGGCAATAGAGGCACACCAACAGCTCCCTGCACATCACACAGCAACAAGTATCTAATAAGCCGCCCCTTCAAGGCAACAGCTAAAACAAGCACGTCAAAGCGCAGACACATGAAACAAAGGGGCGAATATGTTGAGTGTCTGAGATGGGCGGAGGTTGAGTGCCAGAGATTGGGGCTTCCTGCAAACAACAAAAGTCATAGAGCAAAAGATACATAAAGCTACATTACACCTCTATGCTGTTTAAACTCCTATCCAAAGATTTAGCAGTAGAATGAGACACACTGGGCAAAGTGTCACAACCCCACAGTCAATATTTAATTATTAAGCCCATGGTTCTCATGAATGAACCTTACTATAATTACTTGACAAATGTAAGCACAAGGTTTTTTTAATTTATGCAAACAATAATCACAATACATTGCTTTGAAATTTACTTTACTCATTTTCTACAGCACAGCAAACTGTCCAGACAACAACTAGTGGGCAAAAGCAAGTTAAAACCCATGACCATTCAGTATAGATCTTATAGATTTGAGGTTCACCCTTGGGCTCCTCTTCTGCTGCTGGACCAGCTGGTGGTCAGCTAATTAATAGCAACAGTTTGCTAATACGACGCAGCAACAGTAGGTGCTTTCGATGACTCCTTTATCATAGACCAACAAGTCACCTAAAACAAAAAGGACACATGGTTAGAGGGAAACAAATGAGATGGAAGTCCCATAACATTTCCCCCCAACAAGTGTATTTGCCCCAAATATACTTCAAAAGAAGTGCGCTCAGAGTGAATCTAGCATTAGATTTCGTTTCTAAATACCTCTTGAACTATAACTAGCAACACAGCTACATGTAAAAACCTTCAACATCAACACCACAATTGATTTCAGAGTACAGCCGCACCTACCGCATGACATGCTGCAACTCAATGTACACTTTTTAAACTGGTAAAACACAGACACAATCTTTTATTTACAACCTCTGAAATTTCATCGATGCAGACTCAGCACAAGAAACTTCAGCGTATGGAAACACCTACAAGAATAGCTGTATACATGGGTGACCCAACAAATCAGAGCAACCACAATTTTAGTATCTTGTGTACCAAGACTATGATGCTTAACTGCATCTCAATATTGCATGAGGTCTGAGTTACTACAGACTGTCAACTACAGCTCATGGATGTCTTCAGATCAGCCGAGACGCAATGAGGCTTCCGCTGAGACGAGTGCCATCTTGAAGTCCTCCAGATGCCTGTCTTCGAGCAACTGTATGTGTAAGAATGTGTGGGGTTGGGAACACAAAACACAAGTCATCATGAACGAACAACTAATCACTTATACAAACATATCACACCTGAGACTCAGGATCAACAAGATAACAAGTTACATTTATTTACAACAGCCTACCACAACAGAGGTAAAGTCTGATTACATAAGAACATTGTTCTCATGAGGAGCATTATCAACAAAGTAAACTTTTGATTACATAACTAATATTTTTGCACCCATTTTTTTCATATTTCAACTATACATAGAATCGCTCTGATGCGCATGATGAGATACATTCATCGAGAGAAAACACCCTTCAGCAATTTTAACCGGCCAAACAGCTTTTGTGCTGTAGCTCCATAACTCAAACAATTTTTTTCCCAATTGATGAGCACTATGTGCATATGTTCAAACAACAACTTGTGTCATCCTAAGGCCACAGTTCACAGCTCTGGGACAAACCATAAGTGACTGGAATTAAAGATTACAACTTGATTTATGAAAAAACAATACAGCAAGATTCTCGTTTTAACCAACATACCACCTGAATACAACTCTTGATACATATATAAGATGAGATCCTACTCAGGGGCCTATCTCCACCGAAACACAGACAATTATATTCAACTAACTCCAGATGCGCACACTACAGCAAGTTTATTGTTTTAACTGAGTGGCCACCTGGGGAAAAGAAAATGACCAATTTAATTCAAGAGTATGTTCTTGAACATTAGGATGATCAAAAACTGGACCTCGAGAACGTGTGGCTTGCTGTGACGCTGGAGTGTAAGCCAACTTCCTAGGAAGTGCTGTAAGTATATCAGAGATCTCATCTAAGGAACTGCCTACTTCAAACTGAGATCCACTAGCCATGTACCGATTACGCCAAAGCGTCCTAATAAATTCATTGTTGCCCATCCTATACTCAACTATACTCTCCCTTGTATGACTCAGATGACCTTGCAAAGGTCTAAGAGGTTCCAGCTTTGCTGAAGCTCCTTTACAGGAATCATCTTCTCCAAAACCAGAAGAAAAAAATCCTCATCTAACACAGGAGGAACGTCAACTACTTCTAGTTTACTCCTACATGACAGGGACCGACTACTATGAGTCCTAATTACGTAATTTTTCTCGAGAGCAACCACCTGTGCAACGATCTCTTCACGAACACTGAGTGACTGTTCAATATACTGTAAAAATTCATCATTACTGTCATCACCTTCATCTAATAAATCCTCGATTTCTTTGACGCTAATATCAAAGTCCTCATCCAGAATTGAAGAAAGTTCAACTGAATTACCAAATGGAAGGCCAAAAATATTTGTTATATTCTGGACAGGTGATGACATTTTGTTCAACTTATCTTTAAAATCAAGTTTATTATGAGCTAAACTTTTATCTTGATGCATACCACTTCTGTCAACAGAAGCTTTATTGGGAACAACCTACGAATCCGTTAAACTTTCTAAAGGAAAGTTAGGCTCAAAAGAATCAGAATTCCCTGCTACCACCAATTCACTTGAGTGTAACTTTGACAAGGGCACCAAGGTCGAGAAGCCAGAAAAAATGCATTACTTTTATTACTGATCTGTTCTGAATTTACAAAAGATGCGCTACTACTGTCACTGCTAGTACTACTATGCATAGCACGAAAGGAGCCAAAATAGTTCTCAGTTGTCTGATCTACATCTGACTCTAAGCTGCTACCTGATGAATTACTTTCCACTACACCTACTTCTACATCATCAACATCAATGGTAGCTACTCTCTCCAAATATTGACTCAGATAACGGGGAGCACTGTTCCAGATTTTTATCTGCTTATGGTGTACCTTGAAAATGTTATCTGCATTAGTCAAAAGTTCCTTAATTTCATAACTGACACCATTAGATTGAATTTTTACTATTTCAAAAGAACCATCATATATCTGACCAAGTTTGTATTGCAATTGATTGCCTACTTTATTGATTTTATTAACAACTTTCTGGTACATTTTGAAAGGAACAAAATTATGGTGACCAGCTTTCCAGGTTTCAAATACTTTAGAATTTATGAGCAAATTACCAGGAGAATTATAAGAATTTTGTAATAAGAATTGCGAAGGTGTAGAACCAATTTGAGAATGAAGGGTATTATTATATGAAATAACTGCTTCAGGCAATTCAATATCCCAATTAGCTGCATTGGCTTCAACAGTACCTTTCAAAAATTCGATCAAGGTTCGGTGGCATCTTTCAACAGCACCATTTCCTGCTGCTCTATACCGTGTTGAAACACATGAGCAGAAAATTCATCTGCTCTGAATTCAGGACCATTGTCCGTAAGGATTCTGTTTGGAATTTTAAGCATACGTGGTAGAATTTGTTGATCCAATATTTTAGCAACAGTCTCACTGGTCTTATCTTTGATAGGCTGTTCCTAAAGAAATTTGGAAAAATGGTCGACAATTACCAAAAGTGCAAACATTGTGCCTGGGTGACTTAGTGAACTGCAAAAGATCCATGGCCACAAGATCAAACGGACCTTGTGCTTGAATCCTCAATGTTGGAGGTGTAACTGTTTGTTTGCCAATCTTAAAAAGCTGGCAATGCTGACAACATGCACATATAATCTCTGGCCACCTTATCAAGTGCAGGATGCCAAAAATTCTGAGAGACAATTTCAATAAGTTTATGCCGCCCTATATGTACTAACTGGGTATGAACTTTGTAAACTACTTCTAATAAAAATGAAAAAGAAATTACTGGAACAATAGTGTTATGCTTACTCCTAACTAACAAATCGTCCAACGTGCTAAGATCTTTTCTTGATATTTTGAAATGATTCAAACTACTGTTAGTCCATCTCTGACAGTCTATATCAAGAGAAATTTTGTTTCTGAGTTGCTTAAGAGCAAGATCATATTTCTGTAATGTTACCAAGTCCACTTTAGAAACATGAAATTTAACATTCTTAAATTTATTTCCTTGTTCACTTCCAGGATCAGACAAGAATTGTGTGCTAAAATACACAGCAACATTAATGCTCTCAGTCTCAGCATCTTTATTTTAATCTAATGGGTAAGTCAATTTTTTTCCTGCTATATTTTCAAGGAAGAGTTGACATGAGCCAAAATTTATAACTATCTTATTTTTACTAAGAAAATTAGCCCCAATGATACAGCAACATGATAAATTATCTTTTACAACAGCAAAAGGCACTTCAATATCCAATTCTAATTCCAATATATTAGGCTCGAGCTTGACTACACCCAATACATCCAACTTCCACATTACTCATTCCCGTGAGTTTGCTACCTTTGCCACTTTCCAATACTAGCAAAGAATCTTGTGAAGCCAACTTATTCCAAGTAGTCTCGTTCGAAACACTAATCTGTGCACCAGTATCTATGATAGCACAGAAAGACACTCCACCCACATTCATGATGCAACCAGAAAGTGGTACCAACTTATGTGAACAGCAACAAAGTAACTTTTGAATTTGTACATGTAATTTTACCCTTTCAACTTCAATCTTTTCTTCATCATCATCATCTTTAATATTGTTATCACCAACTGGTACCATTTTTGTTTCCACAATTTCATTTGAACAATTTATATTTTCAGTTTGCATCAATGATACTGACAATTTGTTGGTCCTACAAAAAACTGTATTAAAGTGTATACCTGATTTTGGTCTATTAGGAATTGAAGTACTACTCTCCGCATTATTACATCCGTAATTTTTATTACAATAAATGATGTACCCAAATTTCCAGTAAAAATAGATCACATGCTGCCAGAATAATTTCTTCGCTTGGTAGCTGACCTTCATGCATCATTGATTTGAAATGTCTCAAGTTCTCCTTTTCAGTTTTATATTGTAATAAGTGCTATTATTTATTAGATGCTCCTCAGATCACAAGCAGTTTCTGGTAAACTAACCTCATCTAAATCATCTTTAATTTCCTGTAGGCACATCAATAATGATTCAAACATAGCATTTCCACCTCCTTCTACTATTTTAAAAACTGCCAATCCTTTAGGAAGTTCTTTGCTATCAACTAACTGTTTGTATTCCTCCTCTGTGGGTATTTGTACAATCCTTGACATTGCATCTGCAGCACAGTTTTCTCTGCCAGGCCTGTATTTAATTTGGAAATCGAATTCAGCTAGCTCATTAATAGTTCGCATAAGGCGTGAATTTACTCGAGACATGTTATGTAAAAATAACGGAAGTTTGTGGTCAGTATAAAACAAAAATTTCACCCCAAACAAAAAAGCTCTGAATGCCTTGATACCCCATCGTATTGCTACTAATTCCCGCTCAGTTGTTGAATATTTTACTTGTGCATCAGAGAAAGTCATGGATGCATGCCCTACAGTTTTATATTCATTACCCTGAAGTTGTACTAGACAACTTTCAGCCACTTACCATATGCATCTACAAACAGTTCCAACTTATTGGCATTTCCACGGTAATCGGGAAATGATAATACAACTTCTATAAATTTTTCCTTCAGAGTTTCACATGACAAATTCATATCAGTAGTCCACTCAATTACTTTCTTCTTTGGTCCTCCTGTCAATTCTGAAAGTGGCTTTGAAATGACTGAACATTGATGAATAAATTTTCTTTGAAAATTAACTAAAACTTGCCGTAGCTCTGTGACTGTTTTTTGTTTGGGATACTGTTCAATTTTGTTAATATACTGAGTAGACTTTTTAATTCCATCATTGCTGATAATGTGGCTTAAAAATTCAACTTTGAAACGGAAAAACTCGCATTTGCCGACTTTAATTTTGATACCATTCCTACCTAATGTAGTTGATACTTTACCTACAAGATCTAAATGTTCTGCAAATGTTTCAGTCATTATTAAAATGTCATCTATGTAAACAGTAATGTTTTTGAAGCAATAATCTGAAAGAATTTCCTGCAAAGTCTCTTGGAAAGCTATACCTCCATTACATAAACCAAAACTAAGGTTATGAGGAGTACTAAAAGCAGTGTATTGACGACTATTTTCTTCTATTGGAACCTGATAATAAACTTTAATAAGATCAATAGATGTGAAAAATTTCATAATATGAGCCGAGTAAATGGAATCAGATGAATTTGGAATGGGGAATTTTTCCTTTCTAGTTACTGAATTAACCTCCTTATAATCTATGCACATTCGTAAGTGTCCATCTTTTTTCCTAACAGGTGAAAAAATGGATTTAACATGGAAGAGACGCAAGCCGGATGAGACCGTCTTTGGCGTATGTAGTCGATTTAATGAAGAAAATACGTGTACCTCAACAGGTTTTATCCTCTAAATGTCCATAAAAAATGTAAATAATCCGTGTATGCTCTTATGTATATAAAATATAAAAATTATAATAATAAACTTGTCTCATTGTCCACCTAAATAGGCGTAAAAACAAAAACGAAGATATTTAGTTTTTTACCGCACCATCAACCTACGAACGTATCTACACTACAAGTCTACAGAAATAGGATAAACAAGAGAGGTCGATAATTTGCTGTGGTACCCCGTATAGATGCGATCTAGACATTAGCTGTCTCGCTAAATGACACTAACGAACATTGATCGAGCTACTGCGGTTACATGGGTACAGTATTGGAAAAATAAATAGAGCTTTAGTCAGAAATAGTACGAGAACACTTTCGCATGAAATGATGAAAGTACGTGTACCTCAACAGGTTACAACCTGTAACTGTTCATAAAAAATGTAAATAATCCTTGTATGCTCCTATGTATATAGAATCTATATTTTTTTTTAATAGACTTGTCTCATTGTCTACCTAAATAGGCATTGAAAAAATATATATTGGATAGAACTGTAACGAAACCCATAAAAACGATGGTAATGATTCTATGTAAATCAAATAAATATATATAATTGACCATGATTGATTGTCCACCTGTAATATGTTTTTCGAACATGCGTGAATGTTGTGCCAAAACCCTAGAATTATTCACCTCAATGTGTATTTAAATCCATTAATATATATCTATAAATAAACCTTGTTTCATTGTCTACAGAAAAAAATCATCTGAAAAAAACGTGAACGTATCTGCAACTGTTTGTTTCTTAACATTGGATCATGACGAATCTATGAAAATATATACATTAAATGCGACAAAGCGTGTGGATTTAATCAATAATATCAATCGTGCAATATAAAATATCATGTATAAACAATGCCTTCTATTCAAATGAGTCATTCAATAACAAACATAGTAGTATATATCATGCCATCCTACCGTGCGAAATATTCCAAAACAATCATATATAGCGTTGACAAGACCTAATAACGTACATCTATATAATCCGTACGTAAGCAATCGTAAATGAAAGCAACCAGATACCGTAAGGAAACTGAAATTTCCCGTATGGAAAACTAATCTCCAAGAGGACCGCACATCCAGAGATAAAATCGCTAACTGTCATAGCTAAATTGAAACCCACTTGAGTAATTTTCTCTATGTGGTTACCGACCATCTTATTCCTTCACATGCGTTTAGACACTATAATTATGGCCTATCTTATTCCTTCACTTGCGTTTTGGACACCGCCTGACTCCAGCCAACCCCTCCCCCACCGCTATTTATCCCTATCTATAATCCTTCACATTTGCGTTTAGGCACTATAATTATGATCGATCTAATTCCTTCACTTTTGCGTTTGGACGTTATATACTCTACTGACAACCTACCGCGTCGTACAATACATATTGCAGTAAAGAGAAAGACTCGCTAGACATCGTAGCATAAGCACAGAAATGCCGATGGACATATAATAACAACGGTAAAATGGATTCAATGGTGACACGTGACATAATGAAAATATAACAAACACTTATATGAAATTATTGGTGAACCTACAGCCAGCCGTGGCTTGATCCAGTCGTGATTCGTACACTTGTACTATTTATAGACCCTTCCTAGATTACACGTACAATATGAAGGGAGGACATCTCAATTTCATTGAATTGACGAAAAAAAAAACTTTACAACAGTCCGTTACTATAGAGATAACATGACTAGTATCACGGTGAAATAAAATTAAGACAATGTATACATTGGCGGCACGGAAATCCCGCGGTTACATAAATTACCAGAACATGCCAAACATAACGGGGAAATTACGGAATGGTTGCTGGTGAAGGAGCTCACACATGGCACGCGACTACTAACTAGAGGTGCCTGAGTAGGGCTCGAAGGATAAAGCGACGACTATCACACTTTTCCACACGCTTGGTGCGTGGTCGGTTCACTGAATAGGTGGTCGTACGCGCCGAACGATGAGGTAACGGAATGTCTAGTACACCGCAGAGCTGATCGCGGTGATGTACGCTTCCGCTGGTGAAGTTGGAAGAAGAGTTCGGTGAATTCGTCTTGAAGGTGGTAGAAGATTGTACCCGAGCGGCAAAGTCGTTCAGCGGTGATGGGCGAGTGAAGCGTAGCTTAAAACGCACTTGGCGTGCGGGGTGAGCGCTATGTCGCGAGGTGTGCAGTGGTTTGGGTTATAATGTTGTAGAGGATGGGCTAGAGATGGTGTTGGAGTGCACTTGCTGAATGTGTAGGGACTAAGTGCTTCGGGGTGAGCACTCGAATGGTAGAGTCCAAAGCCCCACTCCGGGCGAACGGTCACGAAGCTACCGTATGCTGGCAGAGCTGCTGGAGATGATCGACTGACTGCTCAGGCCGTGCATGTAGCAGGCGACTGAAGAAAGCGGTAGTGATAGACATAAATACATACCGACATAGTTATACTGGTAAAGGTTGTCTTGTAGGAGTGATTGCTTAAGAACAATATGATCTAACAACGATTAAAATAGAGTGAGTAACCGTCGTTCTACATTCATGAAATAGTTGTTTAAGTGCTATAGGAACACAAAAATATTATTACATTGTTAATTCAACTTGCTAAAACACTACGTGATTACGTACGTATGTTCGTGAGCGTCCTGGTTTGACAGACGGGCGAGGCCGTCTGAGTGGAAATGCAGCTCAGAATATAATATGCTTGAGAAAGTCGTAGAATGTTCGCTGTGCATGAATAGCAACACTATTGATGTGGAATACTCATAATAGACTTATATAAGCATACTCACTGGTAATGCTGCTATGAATGATATTTGAGGAGAGTTTGTTTATGTTAATTAAGAACAGTTGGGTGGAAGTGAACAATGAGCGAGTGCACACATGAAATGAACACGTGATGTTTCTGAAATGCGAAGACGGTTAGTTTTTTGATATAGAGGCAGCGGCGGTAATTAAGCGTGAAAGGAAGAATGTGCCGGCCTCAGGATAGTGTTGAGGAAGTGCATTACAATGGTATACAAGAGTGGCCGGTGGGCAGCTGTGTTCAGCATGCGACACTTCGCGGAAGATGTTATTATGTAATGCGCACACATGGACTTGAAGTATAAATGAGAAATGACTTATGAAATATTTGAGTTACACGTGATGGCAAGAATTAAATAAGATGTAGTTACTTCAGTAGTGAGGCGCTAGTAGGACATTTGTAGTAGATAAAACCTAGTGCGGTAACTATAGTAGGGCGAGTTCGTAGTAGAGACAACAGCGAGGCGATTGACCGCTACAAGAGAAATTACTATCCTTGATCACCACCCACAAGCCTTTGGTGATCAAACACAAGCCTACAAAGGATCCAACTCAGAGAGACGGCCACCTTCAGAATCCCTCTGTCATACACCACCGCGAAGGCCATCATTGTGACCGCTCACGGCGGAGGGGCAC
>SDVV010024490.1:0-12578 GCA_016164225.1 Gammarus roeselii
GTTTTACAGCGCTGGGAGGGGGAAGCAGAGGTTCCAGGATTCAGAGGGGCTTCTAAAGGGTCCCACAGTTTCTCAAAAGGGTCCTAAAGGGTCTCAAGGGTGTCCCAAGGGACCCCAGAAAGGTCCAAGTGGACCCCTCCAAATCCACCTGGTCTCCCAAGTCCCCCGGGTTCCCGAAACCCCGGGTCCCCGAGTCCCGCGGGTCCCACAAAAACCTCCCCTCCCTGGGTCACCTCTTCTCAACCAACCTCGATACATATAATAATAATAATAATAACAAATTCAAAATTTATCACCATGAAAAAAAGGCAGAGAAAAAGAATAGAGCCCAAGCAAGAAGAAATAATAAAATACTAAAATAAAGTGTTAATGATCTATAAAATGAATAATCATCCATCCACCCCAAATCCTCTGTTGAATAATATTTTTGGGCTTGTTAGCTAATGCCTGATCATTGTACGCTTGATCATTGTACGCAAAGAGAAACGAAATCGTCATCCTGACGTAAAAAAATAAAAAATAAAAATACTTTCGAAATTTACTGAAACAAACCTTCCAGTACCATTGCTTACCAACATGCCTGTTTCGGATGACGTGAATATTCAATCGCAAATTGTCGTGTGCACGTTCTCGCGGCTCGCGACCCAGTAGAACCAATAGTAGTCAGCTGGATGACTTCTAAACTCAAGCTGGAGCTAACAAACCCAACAATATTATTCCACAGAGGATATGGAGTGATTAAAGTCAATAATTATAACTATGAATTTAAAACAGGAGTCGCGTGTTATAAGTTTTCTGAGAGAGGATTCCAGAGCGTCGACGTAATGTGTACAAAAACTGATAGACAATGCAGAGAGAGACACGTTGCTGATTAGGAAAAAAATCATACGCAGACTTTAAAACATCCTTGAAAACATTGATCCCCATAAGAAAAAAAAATATTGCATGTAAGAAAATTATGCAGTAATAGCTGTGTCTTTTAATCACTTCTTCGCTAACGTTAGAAAACACACATACGAAGAGGTTATGAATAAACATAACAATTTCTTCGGATGTATGCAAAACTCCTGTTATACAGAAGCCTACTGGATTCACACTCCTCTCCCATACCAACTCTTAACCCGAGGAGGACCAAATGTGGTCATTGACTCCGGTGAGCGGATAATAGAAAGTTTGTTCTAATAAATTTCCCGGGCAGTATGATGCAGCAGACACCTGCATAAACGCAGACTACTCGCAGGGCAGCGACCTCAACAGCCAGGACTCCATTACAAGCAGCACGGCGGTCATCGACGACAGCAACACAAAATCGTGTCTCACCGTAAGGCAGCCGTGCACACCTGATCAGACTGTACTCGGGCACCTCGCAAGCCAGTCTACAAGGAAGTAAGCCTTGGTCGAAGGACAAGTATAGCTACCAGCTAACACCTACAAATAAAACACGATGGTGAAAAGTCTCCTGTCTAAGATAAATCAGATCAAATTCAAGCTATGGGATGAAGTTTCTGAAGCTGCTATAACAGTTTCTGATAGAGCAGTACTGTTCCAAATATAACAAGAATTTGCGCCCTTACAACCCGTTTATTGGGATGAAGTCCCAACAGCAATTAATGTTCGTGTTGGCCTCCTTAATTGCGTCGATTGATTGAAAACGAGTCAATGTCTTGGTAGGGACTGTACCTGATTAGGTACCTCCAAGATTGAATGAGGGCATGTATCAGGCATTATTCGTCTTTTGGAGTTGCTGTAATTTTAGACTATTAATGACCATATTGATTTCTTGATTCCATGGTTAGAGTGAATTTGATTATCTGACAACGTGCATGATTGTGAAAACTCCATCTTAAGTGGAAATGGCAAGATCGAACTTGGTTTGCGAAGATCGGTAGTTTTGTTCGCAATAACGTACCCTGGACATTCTAAGCCGATGTAGTTGACATCATGTGACCACTGAGATTTAAACAACTAAATTAACATACATATGAATATTTGTTTATGAACATGCTACGTTCAATCATCCCTGACGCAAAATGATCGTCAAAGAGAAAACAGGTATGTGAGTAGTTAGGTTGCCGCAAGTCTATGTCACAAAAAATTGCATCTACGATCAGATAGTGACGGTAGGTCAGATTCCGCAATTTTGGTGGCAAGCATCTTTAGGAAACACTGAACCTCAAAATGATTCATGTGTGAATAAATACACCGTAAAAAGATGAACAATTTTTTAGGGCGTAAATGTACTGTGTATACCGTTGCCTCAAGGAGGCAACGGTATATTTTTCTCTATACGAACCACAAGGTAATTTGGTCCATATGTTTCGCGATTCCCCTTTCAGAAAATGAGTCACAATCCAATGTACAATGCCGGTCTTACGGTGTGCTCCAAAGCCCTGCATGTCATTGTTAGTAACTACTAGTCTCTGAAGCTCATCTTTCCCTCTGGATACAAAAAGTACTGGAATTAAACACTTCCATGAAACATGTTCCAATACTTCTTCATAAAAATATTGTAGATTTATTCATGTTTGTAATAAATTGCATTAAAACGAAACGAAAGGGATACAAACTTCTTCTTAGCCTATTTAAAAATATTGCAATTCAAATTTGATAAGCTGTTCACTTTCTTCATGTGCAGTAAGCCTTATAAATATTCGGTTCTGAAATGTATTAGATCAGATTCAAGATGCAATTCAAACCTCATCCTTTCCGAACACTCCACTCTTTTCAATTTCACCTCCTCCAAATCCTTCAACATCACTCAGCCCAGCCCGCCGACGGTTCCAAAGTTGAACGAGAGGAGCTAAGCAAATAAATTCGTAAAAGTGACTCCCTAAGATCGTGTGTGACTAATGATGGAACATGTTGTCAGTGGCGGGGGGCCTCTGCTCAGTGCAAACACGAGGCAGGCGGTGGTGGGTTGCTGCTGAAAACACATTTCACACGTTAGAGGGGGATGAAAAATAGATGAATTTTACACAACACAAGAACACAATATCGATGGTGTATTTCTAAACTTGGGTGGGTTTTATTATGCTTAGTTCACTGGATAATTATTATAAATACTGTCCTTTAATTTACTGAGTCCGAAAATCGTAAATATTTCTGCTGATAGTGTAATAAAGAGATTTTAAATTATAATATGATAAAGGGTAGATTAATCCGACTATTAGAGCGCTATTTTCAAAACGCAGACCACTAACTCTACGTCAGTGAGAAGATGAAAAGTCCCACGAAATGTTAGTGATCACGTGCCTTTTGTTACGTTGATGTAAGATATCTCGCAAATTAGAAACAAATGCAATGCCGAATACCCCTGAAGGTGGTGTGGCCGACGGCAAGACGCGATTCGCACTTCTCTCATACCCTCACTCACATACAATCTAATATTTATCGTAGAAGATTGCAATACGTATAAAAATTCAGATTTCTCATAAATTTTAGGCAGGGTCGGTTGTATTACTTTATTAGGTCAATAGTACAAGTTTATCATCATTTAAATATAGAAGTATGTGTATCTTGAAGTTTCTTCGCTGTTCAGCGGGTCATAGCTTACCCATCGTGTGTCCTCAGTTGAGCTGAGGACCAGTGAGGACACGCATCACTTGTGCTGTGGTATCAGCATTTGCACGTCGCTGCCACATTCGCTTGGCGGATCCCAGCTCGGCGTTGCGTTCGAGTAGAGTTGTGTCGGCGCAAATTCTAAAGCAACCGGCGCATTGTTCGCGGCACAAGTCAAATATCCGCGCCGCTGCCTAGCTTCATCAATTGCTGCCAGTGTTTCCGTAAACAAGGTTATTTTACTAAATTACTTAAACTAGGTCTATCAAAAGTGTTGAAGAGTATTGTTTAGACATTATAGGGTAATCTGAAAGGTCTCAGACTCTGATTAATTTTTTAAGTAGAGAATAAGGTAATATAAAAATTGGATAATAATTTAATTGGGGTCCCAGCCCTCGGGTGCCAATGTAAAGGCAACACCTTAGTAACCTTAGACCCCAAAAACACTTAAATATTGACCATAGCAATACTTCATGAATAAACAGAAGAAATTGCCACTAATAATGTTATAGAGTCCGACCGAATATAACTTCAATTTGTAATCTAGCGTTGAGATTTGCGTCGTTTAGAGCAGCTGATTGTCACTACAGAGCGTACTGCTGTACGACTTGCACCAGCTCTTGTGGTGATGCGATGTACTCCGTTCTCGCCGCTTTATCTGTTGACAGGCCTATTTTGCATTCAATTGTGCAAATACGAAATTAGAAAAACGATTGTTACCCTTTTTCAACTGGAATATATTATACAACGAAATTATATCTGTATCATGTTTATGCATTATTAATAAATAAAACATGAGTACTGTATAAAGTTTTTGTACGAACATACTAATTGATAGGGGCACGCGGCGGTGGTGCGGGGTGCAACTATAGGGCCAAACATAACAGGTGGGCATCGTCGCCGGCGCAGGGGCGCCCACCTTAGCCCTTTCCACTATCTCCCATCCTCCATTCTCGCCACGTGTCCAAACCACCTATGTACACACGAATATGCTCCATCCTCCAACTTCCTCACCGCCCCTGTTCTAATTCGAACTATGTCATTATTGATTCTACTCTTCAGCACCACTCCGACCATGCCTCTCAAACATTCCATATCAAGTAAATTATTCTATCTTGCTGATGCTTCGTTTTTTTATATGCAGCAAATCACAATGATTTTACTAGCATTGTATAGGGCGATACGAGTTATTGCAACTCTTGGATCGATTTTTTTTCAAAGTTTATCACTTTTAAACCCACACTCTTTGGAATTGATAAACTTGTTGCAACTATTAGAGTGGATGTAGCACGCGGTACCCTAACACTCCACACTTCCATTGGTTTTTAGGAATAAAATGGGCCGCGTTACAAGTTTTTCACTGTAGATACCTTATCTTGCTTTCGTTCTTATTATCTTGGTTCACTTTCTCAGTTTCCACTATTCACGTTTTTTTTATTGTGACCAGGCTCCCCAGCACCATTTTTTTCTTAGTAGCTGATTACCCTTCTGTCGTTTTTGTGTTATGATCGGCCTCCTCTGGCACAGATTTATAAACTTGGCTAACCGAACATTACCATCGAGAGGTGCGTAGTGGGTGTCCTAGGAACAGTGTAGGCCTTAGGCCTGTTAACCCCTAGCTTAAGTTACACTAAGAAATCCCTTTCCTTGCATATTTTTAATTCCCCTACGATGTTTGTTCAAAAAGAAACAGGTGGCCCCTCGCAGATCCTGTAACGTAGGAGACATTGACGAGTTGAGGGCCCTTTGCGCACCTTGAAAATCTCCGTGTCAGCAATAGGGGGAGGGGGGACTAGATCCCATAAAACTGTTTAGCTCAGGGGTATCATATATGGTAAACAATAGATGGGAGGAGCCAACAAAATCCGTTAAAAGACTCAATTGTCGAGTACCAATGAGGTCTGGGTATTAGAAGGCCCACCTCTTTAGCTGGTCCAAAAAGGTGAATTATTCCCTGATTGGAGGATCCCCTCATACTCATGAACATGGCCCTCCCACATATTATTCAGTGCAGCCCCGAACGACAGAGGGCAGAGAGCACACAGACACTTGCCTTCGGCGACAGCGATCGGTCAGACTCGCTCGAGCACCTACCAGCCTGCGGGCGTAGGTCTTCTACTCTACCCTACGCTCGTCTTACACTTGATACTCATTTACAATTTTGTTACTTTGTGTCCGTTATTACAAATCTATATTCAGTACTCTATTGATAGAGTAACTTTTGTGTTGTTACTTGTTACAAGAAAGACTTTTATAAAACCAATGTTTGATCATTCCTACCTTGCTTTACCCAATTATTGCAACCCTGAAACTTGTAACATAACATTTGTCTTCAGGACGTCAAGTTACTCCCGATGATGCTGCATATCTCAGATTTCTTCGCCTCTTTAAAAAAAGGTAACACACCTTCTACAAAACCACTTGAAGGATCTTCCAAACGTCCAGTGGCATTCAAGCCCAGGATAGGAGATCTATGCACAGTTTTCACATAATCAATTATTGCCTAGACCGAATACTATAACAGGAGCACCACTGCCACTGTAAGTGCAGCACACCCAAGCCTCGAACAGTGCACTGAGTGGGTGTTCATTTGCTCTGACAATACACACTTGGCTTTCTTGGCAATGGAATAAGATTCCTTCACAAGAGCAGATAAACAACAACCTTAAGCAATGCCAATACTTGACATGAAAATAATACACCTGACACAAGTCACACTTTCTCGTGGGATACTTTCTCAGCTCCCCGTCCAGCCCTTGCGTGTATTATTTTCATGTCAAGTATTGGCATTGCTTAAGGTTGTTGTTTATCTGCTCTTGTGAAGGAATCTTATTCCATTGCCAAGAAAGCCAAGTGTGTATTGTCAGAGCAAATGAACACCCACTCAGTGCACTGTTCGAGGCTTGGGTGTGCTGCACTTACAGTGGCAGTGGTGCTCCTGTTATAGTATTCGGTCTAGGCAATAATTGATTATGTGAAAACTGTGCATAGATCTCCTATCCTGGGCTTGAATGCCACTGGACGTTTGGAAGATCCTTCAAGTGGTTTTGTAGAAGGTGTGTTACCTTTTTTTAAAGAGGCGAAGAAATCTGAGATATGCAGCATCATCGGGAGTAACTTGACGTCCTGAAGACAAATGTTATGTTACAAGTTTCAGGGTTGCAATAATTGGGTAAAGCAAGGTAGGAATGATCAAACATTGGTTTTATAAAAGTCTTTCTTGTAACAAGTAACAACACAAAAGTTACTCTATCAATAGAGTACTGAATATAGATTTGTAATAACGGACACAAAGTAACAAAATTGTAAATGAGTATCAAGTGTAAGACGAGCGTAGGGTAGAGTAGAAGACCTACGCCCGCAGGCTGGTAGGTGCTCGAGCGAGTCTGACCGATCGCTGTCGCCGAAGGCAAGTGTCTGTGTGCTCTCTGCCCTCTGTCGTTCGGGGCTGCACTGAATAATATGTGGGAGGGCCATGTTCATGAGTATGAGGGGATCCTCCAATCAGGGAATAATTCACCTTTTTGGACCAGCTAAAGAGGTGGGCCTTCTAATACCCAGACCTCATTGGTACTCGACAATTGAGTCTTTTAACGGATTTTGTTGGCTCCTCCCATCTATTGTTTACCATATATGATACCCCTGAGCTAAACAGTTTTATGGGATCTAGTCCCCCCTCCCCCTATTGCTGACACGGAGATTTTCAAGGTGCGCAAAGGGCCCTCAACTCGTCAATGTCTCCTACGTTACAGGATCTGCGAGGGGCCACCTGTTTCTTTTTGAACAAACATCGTAGGGGAATTAAAAATATGCAAGGAAAGGGATTTCTTAGTGTAACTTAAGCTAGGGGTTAACAGGCCTAAGGCCTACACTGTTCCTAGGACACCCACTACGCACCTCTCGATGGTAATGTTCGGTTAGCCAAGTTTATAAATCTGTGCCAGAGGAGGCCGATCATAACACAAAAACGACAGAAGGGTAATCAGCTACTAAGAAAAAAATGGTGCTGGGGAGCCTGGTCACAATAAAAAAAACGTGAATAGTGGAAACTGAGAAAGTGAACCAAGATAATAAGAACGAAAGCAAGATAAGGTATCTACAGTGAAAAACTTGTAACGCGGCCCATTTTATTCCTAAAAACCAATGGAAGTGTGGAGTGTTAGGGTACCGCGTGCTACATCCACTCTAATAGTTGCAACAAGTTTATCAATTCCAAAGAGTGTGGGTTTAAAAGTGATAAACTTTGAAAAAAAATCGATCCAAGAGTTGCAATAACTCGTATCGCCCTATACAATGCTAGTAAAATCATTGTGATTTGCTGCATATAAAAAAACGAAGCATCAGCAAGATAGAATAATTTACTTGATATGGAATGTTTGAGAGGCATGGTCGGAGTGGTGCTGAAGAGTAGAATCAATAATGACATAGTTCGAATTAGAACAGGGGCGGTGAGGAAGTTGGAGGATGGAGCATATTCGTGTGTACATAGGTGGTTTGGACACGTGGCGAGAATGGAGGATGGGAGATAGTGGAAAGGGCTAAGGTGGGCGCCCCTGCGCCGGCGACGATGCCCACCTGTTATGTTTGGCCCTATAGTTGCACCCCGCACCACCGCCGCGTGCCCCTATCAATTAGTATGTTCGTACAAAAACTTTATACAGTACTCATGTTTTATTTATTAATAATGCATAAACATGATACAGATATAATTTCGTTGTATAATATATTCCAGTTGAAAAAGGGTAACAATCGTTTTTCTAATTTCGTATTTGCACAATTGAATGCAAAATAGGCCTGTCAACAGATAAAGCGGCGAGAACGGAGTACATCGCATCACCACAAGAGCTGGTGCAAGTCGTACAGCAGTACGCTCTGTAGTGACAATCAGCTGCTCTAAACGACGCAAATCTCAACGCTAGATTACAAATTGAAGTTATATTCGGTCGGACTCTATAACATTATTAGTGGCAATTTCTTCTGTTTATTCATGAAGTATTGCTATGGTCAATATTTAAGTGTTTTTGGGGTCTAAGGTTACTAAGGTGTTGCCTTTACATTGGCACCCGAGGGCTGGGACCCCAATTAAATTATTATCCAATTTTTATATTACCTTATTCTCTACTTAAAAAATTAATCAGAGTCTGAGACCTTTCAGATTACCCTATAATGTCTAAACAATACTCTTCAACACTTTTGATAGACCTAGTTTAAGTAATTTAGTAAAATAACCTTGTTTACGGAAACACTGGCAGCAATTGATGAAGCTAGGCAGCGGCGCGGATATTTGACTTGTGCCGCGAACAATGCGCCGGTTGCTTTAGAATTTGCGCCGACACAACTCTACTCGAACGCAACGCCGAGCTGGGATCCGCCAAGCGAATGTGGCAGCGACGTGCAAATGCTGATACCACAGCACAAGTGATGCGTGTCCTCACTGGTCCTCAGCTCAACTGAGGACACACGATGGGTAAGCTATGACCCGCTGAACAGCGAAGAAACTTCAAGATACACATACTTCTATATTTAAATGATGATAAACTTGTACTATTGACCTAATAAAGTAATACAACCGACCCTGCCTAAAATTTATGAGAAATCTGAATTTTTATACGTATTGCAATCTTCTACGATAAATATTAGATTGTATGTGAGTGAGGGTATGAGAGAAGTGCGAATCGCGTCTTGCCGTCGGCCACACCACCTTCAGGGGTATTCGGCATTGCATTTGTTTCTAATTTGCGAGATATCTTACATCAACGTAACAAAAGGCACGTGATCACTAACATTTCGTGGGACTTTTCATCTTCTCACTGACGTAGAGTTAGTGGTCTGCGTTTTGAAAATAGCGCTCTAATAGTCGGATTAATCTACCCTTTATCATATTATAATTTAAAATCTCTTTATTACACTATCAGCAGAAATATTTACGATTTTCGGACTCAGTAAATTAAAGGACAGTATTTATAATAATTATCCAGTGAACTAAGCATAATAAAACCCACCCAAGTTTAGAAATACACCATCGATATTGTGTTCTTGTGTTGTGTAAAATTCATCTATTTTTCATCCCCCTCTAACGTGTGAAATGTGTTTTCAGCAGCAACCCACCACCGCCTGCCTCGTGTTTGCACTGAGCAGAGGCCCCCCGCCACTGACAACATGTTCCATCATTAGTCACACACGATCTTAGGGAGTCACTTTTACGAATTTATTTGCTTAGCTCCTCTCGTTCAACTTTGGAACCGTCGGCGGGCTGGGCTGAGTGATGTTGAAGGATTTGGAGGAGGTGAAATTGAAAAGAGTGGAGTGTTCGGAAAGGATGAGGTTTGAATTGCATCTTGAATCTGATCTAATACATTTCAGAACCGAATATTTATAAGGCTTACTGCACATGAAGAAAGTGAACAGCTTATCAAATTTGAATTGCAATATTTTTAAATAGGCTAAGAAGAAGTTTGTATCCCTTTCGTTTCGTTTTAATGCAATTTATTACAAACATGAATAAATCTACAATATTTTTATGAAGAAGTATTGGAACATGTTTCATGGAAGTGTTTAATTCCAGTACTTTTTGTATCCAGAGGGAAAGATGAGCTTCAGAGACTAGTAGTTACTAACAATGACATGCAGGGCTTTGGAGCACACCGTAAGACCGGCATTGTACATTGGATTGTGACTCATTTTCTGAAAGGGGAATCGCGAAACATATGGACCAAATTACCTTGTGGTTCGTATAGAGAAAAATATACCGTTGCCTCCTTGAGGCAACGGTATACACAGTACATTTACGCCCTAAAAAATTGTTCATCTTTTTACGGTGTATTTATTCACACATGAATCATTTTGAGGTTCAGTGTTTCCTAAAGATGCTTGCCACCAAAATTGCGGAATCTGACCTACCGTCACTATCTGATCGTAGATGCAATTTTTTGTGACATAGACTTGCGGCAACCTAACTACTCACATACCTGTTTTCTCTTTGACGATCATTTTGCGTCAGGGATGATTGAACGTAGCATGTTCATAAACAAATATTCATATGTATGTTAATTTAGTTGTTTAAATCTCAGTGGTCACATGATGTCAACTACATCGGCTTAGAATGTCCAGGGTACGTTATTGCGAACAAAACTACCGATCTTCGCAAACCAAGTTCGATCTTGCCATTTCCACTTAAGATGGAGTTTTCACAATCATGCACGTTGTCAGATAATCAAATTCACTCTAACCATGGAATCAAGAAATCAATATGGTCATTAATAGTCTAAAATTACAGCAACTCCAAAAGACGAATAATGCCTGATACATGCCCTCATTCAATCTTGGAGGTACCTAATCAGGTACAGTCCCTACCAAGACATTGACTCGTTTTCAATCAATCGACGCAATTAAGGAGGCCAACACGAACATTAATTGCTGTTGGGACTTCATCCCAATAAACGGGTTGTAAGGGCGCAAATTCTTGTTATATTTGGAACAGTACTGCTCTATCAGAAACTGTTATAGCAGCTTCAGAAACTTCATCCCATAGCTTGAATTTGATCTGATTTATCTTAGACAGGAGACTTTTCACCATCGTGTTTTATTTGTAGGTGTTAGCTGGTAGCTATACTTGTCCTTCGACCAAGGCTTACTTCCTTGTAGACTGGCTTGCGAGGTGCCCGAGTACAGTCTGATCAGGTGTGCACGGCTGCCTTACGGTGAGACACGATTTTGTGTTGCTGTCGTCGATGACCGCCGTGCTGCTTGTAATGGAGTCCTGGCTGTTGAGGTCGCTGCCCTGCGAGTAGTCTGCGTTTATGCAGGTGTCTGCTGCATCATACTGCCCGGGAAATTTATTAGAACAAACTTTCTATTATCCGCTCACCGGAGTCAATGACCACATTTGGTCCTCCTCGGGTTAAGAGTTGGTATGGGAGAGGAGTGTGAATCCAGTAGGCTTCTGTATAACAGGAGTTTTGCATACATCCGAAGAAATTGTTATGTTTATTCATAACCTCTTCGTATGTGTGTTTTCTAACGTTAGCGAAGAAGTGATTAAAAGACACAGCTATTACTGCATAATTTTCTTACATGCAATATTTTTTTTTCTTATGGGGATCAATGTTTTCAAGGATGTTTTAAAGTCTGCGTATGATTTTTTTCCTAATCAGCAACGTGTCTCTCTCTGCATTGTCTATCAGTTTTTGTACACATTACGTCGACGCTCTGGAATCCTCTCTCAGAAAACTTATAACACGCGACTCCTGTTTTAAATTCATAGTTATAATTATTGACTTTAATCACTCCATATCCTCTGTGGAATAATATTGTTGGGTTTGTTAGCTCCAGCTTGAGTTTAGAAGTCATCCAGCTGACTACTATTGGTTCTACTGGGTCGCGAGCCGCGAGAACGTGCACACGACAATTTGCGATTGAATATTCACGTCATCCGAAACAGGCATGTTGGTAAGCAATGGTACTGGAAGGTTTGTTTCAGTAAATTTCGAAAGTATTTTTATTTTTTATTTTTTTACGTCAGGATGACGATTTCGTTTCTCTTTGCGTACAATGATCAAGCGTACAATGATCAGGCATTAGCTAACAAGCCCAAAAATATTATTCAACAGAGGATTTGGGGTGGATGGATGATTATTCATTTTATAGATCATTAACACTTTATTTTAGTATTTTATTATTTCTTCTTGCTTGGGCTCTATTCTTTTTCTCTGCCTTTTTTTCATGGTGATAAATTTTGAATTTGTTATTATTATTATTATTATATGTATCGAGGTTGGTTGAGAAGAGGTGACCCAGGGAGGGGAGGTTTTTGTGGGACCCGCGGGACTCGGGGACCCGGGGTTTCGGGAACCCGGGGGACTTGGGAGACCAGGTGGATTTGGAGGGGTCCACTTGGACCTTTCTGGGGTCCCTTGGGACACCCTTGAGACCCTTTAGGACCCTTTTGAGAAACTGTGGGACCCTTTAGAAGCCCCTCTGAATCCTGGAACCTCTGCTTCCCCCTCCCAGCGCTGTAAAAC
>SDVV010024491.1:0-12577 GCA_016164225.1 Gammarus roeselii
TATATATATTTGTGTACACACATACACATACATAGAAAGATTATTTATAATGATTTACATATGAGTTCTGGATCATCAAACAGTCAATTGTGGTCAATGGTCCTCAGTTAATTGTGGTCAACATTGTGGTGTATTTGAAATATTGCTGGATCGTTCTTGCCTAGACGAATAGTGTGCCTTTCAACTGTTCTGGTCTACTTGTCTCGACCAACCAAGGATCTTTTATTAATATTATTAAATCATTTATTGCAATTGTCTGGCAATAGGGCTTCGATTCAAGGATTTGAAGCTCTGAAACTCGTATCCTCATTGTTACTTTACACGGATGCGTTTTTATTTTATTTTAGTTATTTTATACTTCTAGGTAAGACAGTGGTTGAAATAAGTCAGTGTAAAACAAATGTTCATGTACTATTGAGTATGAAAATTGGGAGTTGATGTTACTGAGGATTGGCCATTGTTGACTCGGTGTTGATTCCTTTCAAGTGACGCTAAAATCTTCCGTGTCTGAGTGAATAACAAATCTGTTTCGTCCAACTATGCAGTGATACTTCGATCTGTAGCCAACCTGAATCATTTGGTGTTCCTTGTACGAGCTTGATGTTTCGACCCGCGAACCTAATCCTACGATTATCGTACAGCAGAGGGGATTTGATGATTGTCGTGCTGGTGATGTGGTCGTACGACAAAATACCGCCTCTAATACGTGAAACGAAGGCCCCATCAGACATGAATAGTGATCGTTCCCTTGCTGTCGCTACCTCAATAACCAAAGTTTTGGAGCAGGTCTTTTGCGCAAGATTGCCAACGAATTTGTTGACGTTTCAATGTACGTTGATGGCGATATTTGCATTGAAACTATCGGTAGAATATTATCAAAGTAGAGACTCTCCTGTCTATGTGTGCTTCTTAGACCCAAGGAAAATACTTCATAGTAAATCACTAGATTTTGTTCGGCCAATTTATTGATGTGGGAGCAGCTCGTCATAGTGTTGAGTTGCTTGTGTTCGTGTACAGAGAGTAGGAATTCCTTGTGCGGTGGGGTTGTTCAAAATCTGCTCCCTATCATTGTATCAATGGAATTAGACATGGAGGTCAATTATCACCATTTAGGTGTTAATAATAAATCTTAATATTTTCTTAAATTGCGGCCCATATAATATGAGACAACCGACAGTGAGCTATAATGCCACCTTTCACTGAGTGATGCAGGTCCCGCGCTCAACGTCCGCGAGCAGAGTATTTGCATGGAACGAATCGGATCACATTAAAGCACTATTCTACAAAGCGCCCCCAGCCTCATGGCCAGAGCATGGCTTCGAACCATAATAACCTCATAGCAGTCGTCACTAGCGACGAGCTCGCTGTGTCGTCAATGGCAGGGCAGTGGAAATAAATACTGTACATTCAATGATAAAGGTAATATGTATCTTGTTCGTATACAATGTTTATTGCAAATGTGTTCCTTGATCTGACTTGTCTGCCTTATTCTGGAGAACCAGTCAACTTTCTACTAAGTTATCTTAAGTGTATCAAATATCCTGCAATCGACTTAATGGTTTTTAATCAAGTTATTATTACTATTACTATCAATAAAGCGTGGTTCCCCTTCACGACAAGCCTAGTAATTGAAGTGTGGGAGGCTAGTTTCAAAAATAGTCAATCTGGAAGACAATTACAATGAAAACCAAGAAATTTCCTCGTACGACCACCTCAGCTAGCCGATGAAAGTGAGATAACGCAATGCGATATTAAGCTATTAAGTGTACAGGCTTGTTCGTTGCTGATCTTGATCCATTTGGCCCACTACATCCATACACATACATTCAATAGTGGATATGTTTTATATGAGATTATGTACGGAGGCAAGCGGGGTCGCTGACATGTAAAGGGTTTATCTCTACACCTTTTAAATTGGCCTTGCCATAGCGTACTCTCGTTACTCTATTGCCTGATACCGTCTGTGCCTACTACTAAGGTGATTCACGCAAGGCCCGTGTGTACTCCTCTAAGCCGTGCCGGTACTCTCGTTACTCTATTACCTGATACCGTCTGTGTCTACTCCTCAGAGGTGATTCACGCAAGGCCCGTGTGTACTCCTCTAAGCCGTGCCGGTACTCTCGTTACTCTATTACCTGATACCGTCTGTGTCTACTACTCAGAGGTGATTCACGCAAGGCCCGTGTGTACTCCTCTAAGCCGTGCCGGAAACCGTTTTTCATTATGCTGCACAGTTCCAGCACTAGTGCTCTCGGAGTCCCTGATGCATTCCGCCACATTTGATGGGCGTTTACAGATGATGTGATGGTTCAAAACACCCCCTCTACAAGTCTGGTTCCGTTCACTTTCACTGAACGTACGTACGGACTGCATGCTGTCGCTGCTGCCGCTGCTATATTGCTGCTGCTCCCGAGGTGCGAAAATGCTTGATACATTTTGAATTTAGGGTAAATACTTGATACGAGTCCACATTATATGCGTTTAGGGGTAACTGCCTCGATTGGATAGCTAATTCGATTGTGTAACGAAATCGAGAGGGTTACGAACTCGATTGGGAACAAACTCGAATGGGAAACAAACTCGAGTGGGTTACTAAATCGATTGGGAAACAAACTTGATTTTGAAACAAACTCGATTGGGAAACAAAGTCGGTTAAAAAACAAACTAGATTGGGAGACAAATTCGATTGGAAAACATACTCGATTGGGTAACTCACTCGAATAGGTAACTAACTCGATTGAAAAACGAACTCGATTGGGAAAAAAGCTCGATTGAGTAGCAAACTCGATTGGGATACTAAGTCGATTTGTTAACAAACTCGATTGTGTAATAAACTCAATTCGGTAACAAACTTGATTGGAAACTAACTCGATTGGGAACCAAATTCGATTGGGAACCAAATTCGATTGGGAAACTAACTCGATTGGATAACAGTCGGGTATTGTGAGTCCGAAAGTCAACAGTGAAATTTTAGCCGCGAGATCCGTTAAAATCTTGGCGGATACTCAAGCAGACGCGTCCATTCGATGGATAGTTACGAAGTTTTACTATTTTGACCATCATTGTGCATTTCTAGAACAGTTTTGGCTTCACATAGGAGTTGTCGGTGTTTAGATCTTCACAGAGTATTGGTCGGTCAAGCTCTTAACAGAGCATTGGTCGGTCTAGCTCATCACAGAGGGATGGTCGGTCTTGCTCTTCACAGAGGGGTATTCGGTCTAGCTCTTCACAGAGGAGTAGTTGGTCTAACTCTTACCCCAGTGAGTCCAGTTAAGTAGGCCGATGTAAAGTGCAGCTTCACCTCAATGGGAAATTCAGCGGTTGTCCCGCTGTACGAATAACTCTTGGTTGTGACTCCATCTTAAATAAACTCCATGGGAGATTGATTGAAAATAATAATGGTCAGTCCTGAGTGCACCTCTTTACTTCGCTTCGCTCTTTCTGTGAGTAATTGCTTGTGGTGGAAAGTCCTAACGGCATCTCTTATGATTTTTTTCCAATTTGTCGTCGAATGCAAACCAGCTTCGTGGTTTCCAAAGCTTACAATGTTTTGGTCCACTTTTATTTCCAAAATATGCAGTATTGGACAATCCAAGTATAAAGTACTGCGAGTTCAAAGTGTACCAGCTCGGGGGCCGAGACGGTAGCGTGTTGACCTCTATTCACAATAGAGTCCGAGCGTAAGCTGCAGGTTGTTGGTTCGAGCCTACCTGACACAGAATGAAACATTCTGGCCGGTCTCTTAAATGGTCAAAGGCCAGTCCATAAAAACCATAGGTAGACAAACTTTAGCAGGTGGCAGTTACGCTGTAACCCGCAATATAAGCAAAGAATCTACAAAATCCTATTACAAAAATTGCACATTCAAATAATACATTACTACAGGTACTCTTAACTGTTTCTGAGTCTTGAATTAATCGAATACATATTATTTTAACGTGATCAAAATTAGTTTACAAGAATGGCATTGTGAGCCAACACACGGTTACTAGAAATGTCTGCGTAATACACCCCGATTTGTTCTGTGTATAGGTTTCTGGGCAGATCTATCTTGATCCAGACCAATTCCCAACCAGCAGAAATTGATCATCTAACAATAGGGGCACATTCAGAGCTGAAAAATATAATTTGATTTTCAACATAGAAACGTGTTTTTTTTCAATCGCTCTCTGCCCCACGTGGTACGGCACGTGGTACGCCACAGGTACGCGATGCTCAAAGAGAGGTACATGTTAAATTACGAAATGTATGTATTCAGGGGCTGTGGTAGTACAAATATTTATTCAACAGGTTTTATGTCCCCATGAACACTTGCTTAACTTGTTCTTCATAATATGTGGTCAATGATAGGAATATGCATCTGTGGGATCATTATTTTATTCATTAAAATAATTTGCTAACTAGTAAAACAATATTTGGTCATTGGATGTATAGTAGCGGAATAAAATTAATTTCATTTTTGATGAGTTCAAATATCGAGCGAAAAATGATCATCGAAGATTTCATTTTATCTTTAATCTTAAACGATTTTTTTTTCTGTACTATACTTGTCTAACAATTACTTTACAATAATGGCAAGTAAATTAACAAACGGGTATCGAAGATAAATGTCAAAATGTGCACAAATACAAACTTCAATTTGAACCAAACATTGATTACAAAGATTCTTGATTCTGAACATTGAAGTGTTTACTTAGGTAATTAAATTACCGTCAAATGTTCGAAGTTAACCTAGTCATGTTCTGACATTAACCTAGTCAAATTCTGACATTAATCTAGTCAAGTTCTGGCATTAACCTAGTCAATTTTGACACTCAGAGGCGTTAATTCAACTCTATCCACTTCTCAGCTATGCAACGTTGAAGAGAAGATGAACGATTCGGGGTTCTGATACTTGGTCTTCAGGAACCGGAGCGTCTTCTTCGCTGACTTGGCAGAGCTTCGGCCCACAGCGACAGCGCGGCTGATGAGCGAGTCCACAAAGTTCTGGATCTGCTGGAAATTCTTCTGATGGTATTCCGGGACCTTGGTGTTCTTTAATAACACTTGGAACAAGCCTTCGTTCAAGTCCACCGTGGTGAGGTCAACTTTCAGGAGTCCCTTTGTATCCGTCCATTTAGGCACGCTAGCGACGATGTTTTCGATGGAGCTTCGGATGTTCATCACGTCTGCGAGTAGCTCATTGGATGGGTCTTCAGCTTGCTGTAGGAAAAAAGCCCGGAAAGGTTTCTCCTCCACCAGGGCGGCATCACTGGCGCTGAAGGAGAGATCTTCGTCCTCGGAGTCAACATCCGTGGAGTGGTATTCCTTTTGGTATGCTTCAATGAGGGGGTCTGACGGAGAGCACAAGAACTAAGGTTAACAATGAATGGTCTTGCTCACCCTTCTTCCATTTCACCACCAGTGATCCTGTTCCTCACCCTACATGATCCTATCCCTTCCATCATTGGTTCTTACCCTCGACCTCATTGATCTTGTCCCTGTCTCTAAGATTCTGTTCCTCGCTCACCCAAACTGCTGTGCATCACTCGTGAACCTGTCCTTCACCTGTATATCTTGACTCTTTCTAAGATCCAGCTCCACAGTCCAGTTCCCCCATAAGATCCAGTCCCTCAAACCGCTCTACAGAGGAGCTGTTCCTCACTCACCCGTAATCCTGACCCGCATGAAATCCTTCGTATCCTCAATGAATTCCTCACTCCAATCCTTTATGGAACTGTACACTTGGTCTTTAAGAGCAGTAGGCCTATGTTGCTCTTCCCACAGAGCTAGGGGAGCGAAAGGGAGTTGTTCCTCCGAAACGCTGTTCTTGAGGGGGAGAGGCCCACCTTAGGGTCAGAGAGAGGAAGGATTTATTTTAGCTGAAGAAGAACAGATGATTTGGGAAAGGAGGAGTTATGGCAGTGAAGAGGGAAATCCAGTGTGTGACACCAGTTGATCTCCATTTCCATAATAAAGTTTCCATAACTAATAACAAGCATTCGAAACAAAAATTTGTTTGAACTGTATAGTTTAAATTCAATTTGGAAAACGTGGCTTGCTTCTTTCTTCAAAATTGTGCTGCATAAATGTGTTATCGTCAATACATTTGACGACTCTTGGTCACTTTCATCGACTTTAAACTCATTAAGACTGAAGTGCATGCTTACCTGCACTGAAGCAGACGAGAGCCAGGAAAAAAGCGAGGCTGGAGGAGGACGCCATTGTTCGTTGGCTGGTGGCTGCTGACCGTCTCAAAACTGAAATGAGTAATGCATCGGAATGAACAGGTTTCTTAGTGGAAGATAGAAGATGATTGTCCGAAGACAATGTATAGAATGCATCAAACTAATAATAATGGTATAGGAGAGATTGGAAACCTTCCTCTCTTTGTGTATATCAAAGTTACTGGTTGAATGTTCTGAAGATGCGATAAACTCCTGCTCTGAAATACACCAATTTCACGAATTAGTAACTATATAAGTTTCGAGCATGTATGAAAGTCAAAGCAACGATGATTAGTCTGGATACTAATCATCTTGATTTATAATTATAACTAGGTTTTCTACGGTAGCAGACTAGGTTTTCATGCTGTGAGTGTCACTTCTATAGAGATAAATTGATAAAATTTCTTAAGTGGTTTCGATATGCAATGGTTCAGCAGATGTACGAACGAAAAAAATATTGGAAACACCCTACTTTTGTAAAGTTTCTACACACTTTGAAATAGTTTTTAGGATTACACACTAACTTACAACAACCTATTTTAATGTTGTCCCTTCCGCACCGCTCTCCTCTCACCTTGAGGCCTCGACGACGTACAGGTGTGTTATGATGACCCTACTGAAACAGCCCCTTCCTATATACCAACTCCAGACCCGCATGCAGATAACCTAAAAGCGTGGAGAATTGCACCCTACCCGTGTGTGTAGCCCATCTCTGGTCACTTGAGAACTGGCTGGGTCAACTAAGCCTTTAAGATTAGGGTGAGATAACATTTAACGTGGAAGACGGGTTTTAGGAGATGGCGGTTTCTGCCAACGCCTGACCTAAGCTCACAGCTCTTGGTTAGTGTATTAATTGTTGTAATCTGAAATAATCATTCGGTCTGTGATTTTGTCGTTCGAGCCTTGGTAAATCTAACTACCGAATACCTGATCGCTAGAGATGAGTCCCGTAAACTAATCTAGTCCTTGTCACCGTCCACCTGGCTAGATGACAATATGATAAGACCACGTCAATTATTCATGGACTCTGACGTTTGAAGGTCAATTTGAATGAGTAACAACGTACACAGAGCTCCACGTCGGCTTGTACAGAAACTATGTTTTTCAAAACAGAACTCGGTTAAGGCTTTCTCCAATAATGCACGGGTTTCGACGTTTCAAAGGAGAAGGTTGAATGTTTTCGAGATGAAACTTTTGAGGGACATGGTTGGAAAGACGCTGAGAGATAGGATCAATAGCGACGTTAGAACGGAAATGGTGATGAAGTTGGAGGTTAGAGGAGATTGGCGTGTTCTGGGATATTTCGGGCACGTGGTGAGGATGGAAGACAAGAGATTGGTGAGAGGGTGATGGAAACGTAAGGGAGTAAACGTAATCCTAGAGATGAACCGTAGTTTGGGTGGATGTATTGCGTGAAGCAGGCGTTAGGAAGGAGAGACAAACGTGTGCAAGTAGCGAAAGAGCGTGCAATGGATAGGCGTGAATGGAGAATGAGTGACTGGGCGATTTTTGACGCGGCGCTGATGTGTTTTCTCGCCCCTGGCGTCTTTATGATAAACTGGAGGGTCGTGGGTGGAAGAGGGTCTGGTTACTATGACGCAGCATAAGCAAGCTATTTAAAACTGTCAGGCCATGCTGCTGATACTGATTTTGCACCTTACTTCTGACCGGAAGTGTGTGTTGCGGGGTCTCCCGGCAGGACTCAGCAGCGCCAAAGGACTAAATGGTTTGCGTGTGAGTGTATGAGAGGAGTGTGAGATGCGCCTTGCCATCTGCCGCTACCATTTTCTGGCGGATTCGGCCTGGCGTCTGTATCTGTCGGCTTTAACATATATTTGAACTCTCCCACGGTGCGGTTGTGGGCACTCTGCAGCAGCCTTTCTTCAGAGTTCCGAAATTATCTATTGCCTACAGTCATCCGTAACATTCTCGATCGCGTGTAAGACACACCAAATGCAATTGACTAGCTCTATCCTCTGTGATCGTTAACGAAAGTGCTCGAAACTCTTATCACTAATATTACTTTAGCGTAATAGGGCAAATTCCCCCTGTTCTGGGGCGGTGTAGATGTGAGCTGCGAGTGTTCGTGCATAAGACACACATGCCACGGGCCGGGTGTAGTTTTTCTAGATACCCCCTTTTGTGATAGTATATTTTTTTTCCTAGAAGCTTCCAGCCTAGTCGTGTCCGGCCTCTCCTCAAGTCCTTTCAAGCGTTTCATACCTTCCTTTCTCCTTACGGGGGAGCTCACAATGGCTCAAGTTTGGGGTTGATTTGATTTGGTCTTCATACCCCTTAACCTAATCCCTACCTCACAGTTCAGGTAATTCATGTGAAGTGATTATAACTTTGGTATCACCGCACCCAGTGTTACGTAGGAGCGGCTACCGAGTGCATGGGGGCGTTCATTTGCTGACTTTGGTATCACCGCACCCAGTGTTACGTAGGAGCGGCTACCGAGTGCATGGGGGCGTTCATTTGCTGACTTTGGTATCACCGCACCCAGTGTTACGTAGGAGCGGCTACCGAGTGCATGGGGGCGTTCATTTGCTGACTTTGGTATCACCGCACCCAGTGTTACGTAGGAGCGGCTACCGAGTGCATGGGGGCGTTCATTTGCTGACTTTGGTATCACCGCACCCAGTGTTACGTAGGAGCGGCTACCGAGTGCATGGGGGCGTTCATTTGCTGACTTTGGTATCACCGCACCCAGTGTTACGTAGGAGCGGCTACCGAGTGCATGGGGGCGTTCATTTGCTGACTTTGGTATCACCGCACCCAGTGTTACGTAGGAGCGGCTACCGAGTGCATGGGGGCGTTCATTTGCTGACTTTGGTATCACCGCACCCAGTGTTACGTAGGAGCGGCTACCGAGTGCATGGGGGCGTTCATTTGCTGACTTTGGTATCACCGCACCCAGTGTTACGTAGGAGCGGCTACCGAGTGCATGGGGGCGTTCGTTTGCTGACTTCAACAATACATTCTTCAAACATTCTTCATGATAGTCGTTACCGATATGGACAATTAACAGTCATCATAAAGAAACTGTGACTACTTGATCATTGTAGTAGGTGTTGAACTGTTCATCATCGTGAATATGCAACGGGTCATTGTTGTGAGTTCGGAACTGATCATTGTTGTGAGTGCAGAACCGATCATCGTCGTGAGTACGGAACTGATCATTGTTGTGAGTGCAGAACCGATCGTCGTCGTGAGTACGGAAATTCTCATTGTTATTTCAAATACTCAACGTAGAAGTTTAAATGGTTTGATGGTTCAGTAAAATCCTTTACGTATTTCCTTTGTGTGCCGGTCCCTTTACGCCCCTAGAAACCGGCCAGAAGCCCCCACGTGGTCAGGGGATAGCCTCCAGACTTCAGCTTAACGTCAAGTCTTTTGTGAGGAGAGGCCGAGCGCTACCTACTCAACCAGCCCCGGATTAGCCGCAGAGCACCCACCATCTGGTGTGAAAAGAACACTGGTAGGAGCACAACAACCTAGCAGAACTGTCCTTGCAAAACGTCTTGAACTCAGTCTTTGACTATGGATCATATTCGTTGTGGTGCACCTAGGTTTTCTGGAGGGGGGGGGGGATACCTAGAGCACCATAACCGAAACTTCCGGATGAAACCAGCTTCTGTTGTTTTGGCAGGTTTACGCCAAAACTGAAATTGCGGCTCGCCTGATGATACGGATTAAGGATTCGATGATATAACATTTAGTATGGGTTATTGCCAGGTTGGAAAGTAACAAAAAATTTACAAAAGACAAATAATATCTACCAGGTTCTCGTTAGCGTGATAAGAGAGTTCGGAAAGATGCGATAGAAATATGGGATATTTAAATAGAATTGTCCGAAAATCATCTAAGTGACCCAGTCATTTGAACGATAATAATGAGAATAAATTACTGGATAAGAACGTGAAAAAGCCGAAACTCTGTCTCGTATCTCCAGTGAAAATGAGGCCCAAGCCAAATCAAATCTGTCCCGTGTCGTAAGATAAATTAAATTTTTAGCTAAAACTCTAATTGATTTAGGAATTGTTGATGATCTGAACAAGGAGGAAAAATTTCTTCTCCTTCGCATCAATTAAAAGATAATGGAAATAGTGTAAGTGATATTCGTAAGATAGAATGTATTCAGCCTGACGGGGAAGGGTATTTAATGCAACGTACACACCATTCGTTCAATACGAGGAACTGCGAATAAGAGGTTTATATGTGACAAAACATCCAGTCTTCCCATTTAGGTGACGAGGGTGCACTAAGGGTATTCGCTCGGGAAAATCATCCATTGACCGTAAAATAAGGATTTATTTGGTGCTTGCAGTTGATTGAAGCCATCAAATGGGGACTAATCTGCGGTGTACAATAATGTTCGAGGGATATATCATATTTTCTTTGTTAGTCAAGGCTTAATGCGCAGGGTAAAAATTAAATACTAAAATTTGTATTCTGAAATTAAGTTCATACGGCCCTCGGTATGAACGCTTAAATATTTGATGCTCCTCTCACCAACTTGATTAAGCATAAAGAAGGTGAGCTGATGCCCGCTCTCTGCAAAATGGTATCAATACTTGTCGAGCTGCTTGATGCCAACGATTCGCATTCAATGATGCCAGGAGAAGTCAAAATATTTGTCCTTTCTTCTGAATTACCATTCAGACAATGTCAAAGAAACGCCATATACGTGATAATCCTAGTATTATTCTTGTTGAAAACTAAAGCAATAAATATGACATGGCAACTAACAAAGACTTGCTGATGGGCGCGCTAGTTGCCATGTTGCCATAAAAATTTGTTTTTTAATGTTTAATTATAGTCATATCATGAGTAGGGGGTTCCCTTGACATATCATCAAGGACGATTGAAACATTTACAGATGGTTTGACGAGCTTTTAGGCGTCAACGAACGGTACTTTGTTGACTCCTGTAGTTAGCCTGGCATTGGTGCAATCTTGCGTTCAGCGGTACAAAGGCTCGGTTTGGATCGTCATCAGTGCCATCAGATTGAAGCACACTGGACGTGTCGTCGCTCAGCTGGTTTGTTCATTGCAGCCAATCAACGATGCCCTTCATTGCCATGCGTTCGCTAGGTGATCAAAGGGACAAACAATCGCAACCTCTCAATAAAATACATTTCGGGTACCGACGGCTGATACAGGTCCTCGTTTAGATTCCTTTAAAATATTATTTTAAATCGTGTACAATGATACGCCTAACAGTCAAAAAGGAAGTCTACGTAATGATGAATCCTTCTCGGCCCGGAGGACGATAAAAATCAAGGATAAAAGTACACGTTACAGGGTGATTCATATAAACAATCACATAGCAAGACTCAATCTCATTCTATAAGCCGTTCAACACAGATTCTGTGTAGCGTTCAAAGCTGTTGCGAACAAATTTTTCTACTCCACAACCTCTGCTGTGATCTCGACGGGTGTTAAAACGAGCAGAACTCTCTATGATAGGCCTACAAAGTCTTGTTAAAACGAGCAGAACTCTCTATGATAGGCCTACAAAGTCTTGTGAAAAGCAGAGGCGTTTCTTGACTCACCGCGAATGCATTTACGCCCGCCCTCTTTCAGTGAGAAGGCTAAACGACAATCAGCGCCCCTTGCCGCTTGACGGATTAATCATCGATGGAAGCAAACGAGTAGTTTGCACATTAGTCAATACTTACATACGATGCTGCGCACTCTAAAATCATACGTTTATAAACACATATGGACATGTTTAGACATTTGCATGTACTATCGTTTACAAAGATAGGGACTTAACTTGTAATTTCGAGTATTGTTTTCGGCATCCTTGCACCGAGATTGTTTGTTTTATAGTATGGATTTACACATATGCCTTTCCTCCAGGCGTTTGACTGTAAACAGAGAACCATGTAAACTTACCTTACTGCGTACAGTTTGATTTAAATGAAGTCTAATTATACAGATACAGACACTAGGCCGCATCCCCCAGAAAGGGGGGTGGCCGACGGCAAGGCGCACCTCACACCATCACACGCTCACACTCACACAACTTAGCCCTTCTGTGCTAAAGGGTCCGGCCGGTAGCCCCTCAACTTACACCCTGGGTCCCGAATGTACCGAGGAACCGTCGTCAGCAGCAGGGCCCGACAGCTTCCACTGGTTTAACCCCGCCGCGTCATAATGGCCGGGCCCCCCCCACCCACGACTATCCTGACAGCGGGATGTCAAGGGCGGGAAAGCCCATCAGAGCAGCGTCAAAATCAACCATTCACAACCATTCTCCACTCACGCCTGTTCATTGCACGCTCTCTCGCCACCTCCACATTCATGTCTCTTCTTCCCAACGCCTGCTTCAGACCATCCATCCATCCAAACTTCGGTCTACCT
>SDVV010024492.1:0-12577 GCA_016164225.1 Gammarus roeselii
CGCAGGTCATTCTGACGACAGTGCGTGTTACACACGGCGTCACGCAGGTCATTCTGACGACAGTGCGTGTTACACACGGCGTCACGCAGGTCATTCTGGCGACAAGGCGTGTTACGCACCGCGTCACGCATGTCATTCTGACGACAGTGCGTGTTACGCACCGCGTCACGCATGTCATTCTGATGACAATGCGTGTTACACACCACGTCACGCATGTCATTCTGACGACAGTGCGTGTTACGCACCGCGTCACGCATGTCATTCTGACGACAGTGCGTGTTACGCACCGCGTCATGCAAGTCATTTTGACGACAGTGCGTGTTACGCACCGCGTCACGCATGTTATTCTGACGACAGTGCGTGTTACGCACCATTACCCTCATGTCATTCTGACGACATTGCGTGTTACGCACCGCGTCACGCATGCCATTCTGATGACAGTGCGTGTTACTCACCGCGTCACGCATGTAATTCTGACGACAGTGCGTGTTACGCACCGCGTCACGCATGTCATTCTGACGACAGTGCGTGTTACACACTGCGTCACGCATGTCATTCTGACGACAGTACGTGTTACTCACCGCGTCACGCATATCATTCTGACGACAGTGCGTGTTACACACCGCGTCACGCATGTCATTCTGACGACAGTGTGTGTTACACACCACGTCACGCATGTCATTCTGACGACAGTGCGTGTTACGCACCGCGTCACGCATGTCATTCTGACGACAGTGCGTGTTACGCACCGCGTCACGCATGTCATTCTGACGACAGTGGGTGTTACACACCGCGTCACGCATGTCTTTCTGACGACAGTGCGTGTTACGCACCGCGCCACGCATGTCATTCTGACGACAGTGCGTGTTACACACCGCGTTACGCATGTCATTCTGACGACAGTGCGTGTTACGCACAGCGTCACGCATGTCATTCTGACGAGACGACAGTGCGTGTTACACACCGCGTCACGCATGTCATTCCGACGATATTGCGTGTTACGCACCGCGTCACGCATGTCATTCTGACGACAGTGCGTGTTACGCACCGCGTCACGCATGTCATTCTGACGACAGTGCGTGTTACACATCGCGTCACGCATGTCATTCTGACGACAGTGCGTGTTACACACCGCGTCACGTATGTCATTCTGACGACAGTGCGTGTTACGCACCGCGTCACGCGTGTCATTCTGACGACAGTGCGTGTTACACACCGCGTCACGCATGTCATTCTGACGACAGTGCGTGTTACATACCGCGTTACGCATGCCATTATGACGACAGTGCGTGTTACGCACCGCGTCACGCATGTCATTCTGACGACAATGCGTGTTACGCACCGCGTCACGCAGGTCATTCTGACGACAGTGCGTGTTACACACCGCGTCGCGCATGTCATTCTGACGACAGTTAGGCCTAGCCTTCAGTAGGTTTAAATCTAGAAGAAACATTTACCGTATGATAACTTCTTACAAAACATATCCGTAAATCATACGAATAAAGGTCAAAATTCAATGTTTGGCTCTGTTATTTCTCATTAGTCTTTTTGTTGGCTCTAAAAATAAGAACATGAAAAATTGTCCCTTATGTAGGATAGTGACTGTTCAAATACTCAGACAAAAGGGGATTTGTTTTTCGAAAATTCGCTACGAGAGGGACCATGGATAGCTTTTCTCTCGCTTCCGGTGCATTATATCTTGTTTCATTTAAAACGACGAGATATAAACAGATACCTTCGAAAAGTCAACAACTATGCGTTATGTATTATACATTTTACAGAATTTTTTTTTACAATTGATGATACATATTCAATCTTTAACCAATTTTTCGTATTAAATATTAAAATTATCAGATACAATATTTACTATAATATTCGAGTATTCCAGGTAAATCCTATAACATTATTTGAGGAGGATGTATAACGCAGGCGAGTAGGATGTATGATGTTTTGGCACTGAGTGAAGCCAAGCTGAAACAGGTGGGATTAAGTTGGGTTTGGTGTGGTAAGGGGCAGGATGTCAACCCTTGGAGTAGGTTGGGCTCGAGAATGTGTGGTGGTGTTATTGAGTGATAGGTGCGCTAATAGCATTAGGAAGTGGGAGAAAGTGTCCTCTAGATGGATGTGGGTGGAGGATAACTTAGGTAATGAAAGATATTCATTCGTGAGTGCTTACGGACCAGGTAACTAGAGTAGTGGATATGTCTGGGAGCAAATGGTTAGAGTTTTGGAGGTCAAAACAACATGGCGGTATTTTATGGGATCTAAATTTGACAGTTGAGTCGTACTGCTGCACAATGTTATTGGGAGATATGCCGCTAACAGGTAGAAATGAGTGTGGATAAAACCTGATGGGCTTGTACATGAATTGGCTGCTGGTGGTAGAAAAAAAATTGTGCAAGGAGTGAGATAACCTCATGGGATTGATGACTATGATCCTTGTTGCTATGGTGGATGGAGCGCTGATGGGTTATGTGTTGTTTTCGGGGAGTGTGTTGGGTGACTATTGGATTTCTATCAGCAGTAATGCAGTCGGTTAAATCCTCGAATACTCTAGCCGGATCAAAAAGATACGATGACGTTTAGTGAGTAGAACAAAGGGTGCAAGTGTGTTAAGGTGATATAAAAATATTTTACTTCTATTTGATGCCTTAGAACTTAAAAGTTGATTAAACAAGAAGTTATGTCAACGACCATCCCGACCAGTTAAAAAGATAGGTTTTATGTGAACTGCAAGCATTCATATTCATCGTTCATTATGAAAACTCATTAACAAAAATGAATATTTTTTAAACATAGATGGATATAAAATAAATGATGAAATGTCGCTCTCGTCATCAAGGAGAAGTGTCAACGTTCATAATCTTTCAAGTCAGGCTAATCTGTAAGTCGGGTGATAATGACGTACAAATACGTGCATAATGACAATATTTGATAGTAACAATTACTGTTCGTTCAGCGACTAACGCATTCGCTGAAGCAGATGATAGCAAATACAACATTATCTCAACCAAAATTGGAGAAACCATTGTTAATCAATCGAAACTGTAAACAACTACTTCTCAATCATAGATGTTTTATTTCCAAAATAAACTGCCATCTGGTGTTTGTAGAGTTTGGGATCCAACTGACCGCAAAATAACTCGATAATTCCGCTAGCCGTCGATCGTTCCCGACACTCTTATAATAACAGCTCGGGAAGCTCAAGTGTTGCCAGTTCGGTGTCACAACCAGGCGTGTTTTTGGTCAGTCGTTCTCTGCGTGTCCAATCCCTTATTCCGAACTCCTGGTCCGATCATTTTCCGAAAATTTTCATCACCAAAATGGAGCATGATGTTGGTCAAAATATTGTTCTGAAATTTGGCGGACATCTTTCGTATGACAAATGAACTTAATTTCAAATTCAAACAGTAAGTTGTTACCTCATTTCTAGTACATGTATAAATACACGTATGTATGGTCATATACTGCCGTTTCTTTCCAGACTAGAGGGTGACAGGGTTAGGCCGACTCAGAGAGGGCGGTTTCACCGATAATCGAACACAAAACACGAAAAAAAGGCTGACACAACAACAGACCAACAGACCAAAGCAAAAGCTGTGAAAAGGCTAAACTGAAGTCCATGTTTACAATAGTTGGTCATATTTTTACATGACTATTGTAGCGAAATTCGAGCTGCAAGGAAGTTTATCAACATAGAGTGAAGGTTCATTTATAAATATTTCAGAGGTGTAGCGAACAAATGACGCCACCTACTAATTGAACATTTGAGTATTTTAGTATGAATCATCCGTGAAATAAATATCGCTAATGCAGTAGCGACTTGACATTCTATTGGCGAGATTATACGTATTTATGAACTCACAAACTTACAACCGTTTCTTCAGGTGAGTCTAAGTATTGGTTACAGGTAGTTAGTATAGCTACAAGACGCGCTTTAGTGAAGGATTATAGATAGGGATAAAAGAGCCGGAGCAAGAATTGCTCTGGAAAAACGCGGAGCAAGAATTGCCCTGGAAAAACGCGGAGCAAGAATTGCCCTGTGAAGGAATTAGATAGGGATAAAAGAGCCGGAGCGGGTGTTGCCCTGTGAAGGAATTAGATAGGCGATAATTAGGCCCACCATGACCGGCCCTGTGAGGGAATTAGATAGGCGATGATTAGTGACTCCATGTATGCTTTGTGCAGGAGTTAGGTTGGCGATGACTAGATCTTTGAACCTTTTATCGAATGTATTGGTTAGGATGTATGTTGTTTGTTAATGTGTCCGACTTAGTCGCTGTATTTCTCGGACATTATAGTTTTATGTTGAGACAAATTGATCTTGTGGTCAAGTTAGTTACTGATGATACATAGAGATACCAGGAACGCGAGTTTTTTATGAGTCGGCCGATGTATTTGTTAGGATGTATATTATTTGTTTAGTGTGTCTGACTTAGTCGCTGTATATCTCGGACATTGTACATAGTTTTATGTTAAGACAAATTGATCTAATGGTCAAGTTAGTTACTGATGGTACATAAAGAAACCATGAACGCAAGTTTTTTGTGAGTTGGCCGATGTATTTGTTAGGATGTATGTTATTTGTTAATGTGACCGACTTAGTCGCTGTATTTCTCGGACACTGTAGTTATATGTTTATTTTCTTCTATTCTGGTCAAGTGAGTTACTTACGGTACATAGAGACTGCCCGTGACGGGTGGGGAAGAGAGAAGGGGTCGACCGGAGTCAGGCGGTTCAAACCGCAAATGGTAATTAGCTTGATGGACTTTTTATGTCAACTGTCACACAATGATCTTAGCTCGAGATAAATTGGTCCTCTGGGAGAATTTTTTTTCCTACGATATCTTTTAGATTCCTTTCGGTATCTTATTGCTTTTATTTACGATTGCTTACGTACGGATTATATAGATGTAGGTTATTAGGTCTTGTCAACGCTATATATGGTTGTATTGAAATATTTCGCACGGTATGATATATATTACTATGTTTGTTATTGAATGACTCATTTGAATAGAAATTTCTACTGCTCAAACCTGAATCGTTAGGATAATCGATGTAGTTACGCAAGAAATATGGGGTATATATTAGGAGAGTATAGCTAGTTGTGCTTTATTTGACTCATTTTCAGAGGATGTTTGGTGGTGTTTTTAGGCGTGAGATACTGTATGATGTGTTCTGACGACGGTGCGGCTATGAACATTTACAGGTTACAACATGTTCTTGTTGACGTGCTTGCATATTTTTTCCCGCAAAAGTGTTCTCGGGTGGTAGTATTTCTGTGGGTTATCGATACGACCGCAATCCTAATTATCTTCGTATTTGTTTTACGGTATTATTTCACATGAGTATTTACTGTTTTGCTACCCTTAGCTTCTGGTCTGTTGCCTCGGACATGCAAGCATCATACTGTAACACGTTGGTTGCAAGCAAACGATCTCACTCGGGTATTCGTTGGTCGTTTCGCTTTTTTCATTAGTCCCAGCAGTCATTTGTTTGTTCCATCGTACAAATGATTTTTTTGTTCGGGTTCTTGGAGGAGTCCATGTATTCAGACAGAGACGATTACCGCATTTTCCGTGTCAATATCGGGGTTAACCTTTAAACTGGAGACTCATGTCAGGCTCATTATTGGTTATATCCAGGATGTGACTTTGCTTGATGTTGCTCAGAGACGATGAGTGAATCAGATGCAAGTTATGTCTGAAGTATTATACGTAACTGAATGTTTCCTTTGAAATTTGTTATTTATCAGTGGTAGTTTGCTGAGAAATGACCTAGTAAAGCATTGTAGACTTCATTGTTATGATACATTGTGGTAGTTTTATACGTATGTATGACACATCTGTTACGAATAAACCGTGGTTACTTTAGGTAAAGAGATGTTAATTCAACCCTGTTATGGACTGATGTTGAGGCTAATTTCATTAGATTTTGTATGTACTGTACCGTATGTACTATAGGTTTCAGTTACGTCGCCTGCATGTCCTGGTATCTTATTCACTTTTCTTATTTGTTTGGTTACATGCTTGTTCATTCTCATTCATCACGTTTAATGTATGTTGTGGGTATGGTAGAGAATCAATCTCCTTGCTTTGTTTGATCTCGTGAGTTTTAGTATAGGTCTTTCAGTTTGTAGGTTCTCTGTTGAATCTCCATCTTCATTGCAATTTGTTGGTTATTTATACAATTTTGGAAATATTACGTTTGTGTCCACAATATAGAACATTATTTCAGGTCTAATTTGGGTACATATTGTTCATTTTTAGTGTTTTATATATCTTCTTTCATCCTGTTACAATATTTGGCGTAGTTATTATAGATATAGAACAGACGATTTGTTACAAATTTGGTCTTGCTGTTAGGGTATTGTATATTTATTGTACGACCATTCTTCAATATTTAGGAGGAGTTAGAGAGACCCCTAGGCGAAGGCTCATTCTGTTTATGCTTGTTTGTGTAAATGGACCGATTTATTAGGATGGATACCATAATGTAGTACAATTTTTATGTGAATGATAGCAGAGTAGAGAACCTTATTTAGCTATTTTGTATATGTTCCTGATGTTATGTTTTTTTTTCACGAGAATCATAGGATTGTATGTTTATGAGGTGTATGTCCATACTGCATCTTTGTGGAATTTTCGTCATTGATCCCTAGTAAATGTGTAGTTTAACGTTTAGATGATAATTTACTGGATGGATGGGTCCTAGTGTAGAGGTGTTTTACACTCTTTGGTTGTCATTTTTGGAGTTCATCCATGTTCAACGGGATGTATCTTTGTTCGAGGCTGTTCAGAGACGATCGGTAAACAGATGCGAGGTGCGTCTGTGGCATCGTATCATACTGTATGTTACCTCTAAATTGTTATTTATCAGTGGTAGATTGCTGAGAAGTGACCTAGTAAAGCATTATAGAGTTCATTTTTATGACACAGTAGGCTTGGATTTGTACTCCCAGAGGCACAGCATCAGTTATTTCTAGGAATTTATTATAGATTTGCATGGTATGATAGTATAAAACAACATTTTTCACATTAACTCAGCGTTAAATGTCAGTTATTTTCGGTATGGCTGTTATGTTACTATACGATCTTAGTCATGAACCAGATCACGCCGGATATTGGAGTAGGATTCATCATCTGGGTGCGGTATCTTATATAGCTATTTTTTAGATGTTGGTGTATACTTTGATTTGATATCATAGGAATATATCTGTATTCGATATAAATTTGTCTAATTTCATGGGATGTTGGGTATAAAATACGCTTATTTGGATGTAATGCTTCAAAAATTTGGTGTGTTTCCCATCTCGACATTGGATTTTGGTCCGGTTCCATATTGCCTTGGAGAACTATTCTACCGGATTTGTGTTGAGTGTTAATGTCGAATTTTTTCAATAATTGAATCAACATCTCAATTATGTTATCCAATCGCAGGTCATTGCTAGATGCTTATTCCCGCAAGTCTTTCTTCTATAAATGTTTGCATTTCGTTTGCAGTTTAGACACTTAGAAGTTTTTTATTAATTAAGGATTCGTTAGGAATCTGCGTTCCTATTCAGAATATTTGACTTTTCGACCATTCACCAGATCCACTATAGCATTTTCCACTAAAGGTCTGTAATGTTGGTCATAATCCTAACTCATTCTATCCTAAAATTAATAAGGATTGTATATTATCCACCATTTCGTACATATGTTAGGTATTTTCTTCATTGATTTAACCTTCATCCTTATCAAATCTATCCACTTGACCCTGTAGTTTAACCAGTCTTTTAGCAGATTGTGTGCCTACATTTATGTATATATTTTTTCGCTTCAGTCCCGAGTAATGTTAGGACATCGCTCGTTTGTGGACGTTCGAGTTCAAACATTTATGTAAGTTTACCCCATACGTAAGTGTGTGTTACGAATGTTAAAGCGTTAGCTAGATTTATGTACGGTTCCACTGTTGGTATATGATTTTTTTGTAGTGTTGGTCGTTTTGCTCCTACCATTTTCGTCTATTATATCGAATATTGAATAAATTCAGTCCAACAATTGTTCATACAGATTTGCATTGTAAGGTCCGCAATCCACAAGATCTAGGATATAAACCATGTCTAAGGTACATAATTAGCGAAATATATATCAATGTACGATAACATAGTTCAAAGATCGATGAATGCGAAAAGGGTTACCATACAATGACGAATACATTATTACCTAGGCAACCTAACCTAACAGGCATCCAAACCAATAGTTATGTAGTTTCATTCAAGTTTGATGCCTATGTATGATATTGATATGTATGAATCTCTCCATTAGGCTGTATATTTACCATATCAAAACCAGTTTGAATACATTTTCTCCAATTTAATCCAGCAAATATCCTCTTGCAGATGTTTGGAGTCCAGAATTTTGATCCAACTTTTGCAGTGTTATATGATTGGATGTGACTCAACAGGTAGGTTCCACAGGAACAAATTCACTTATTTTGTTGCAAACTTTTTTAATGTGGATCAGATACGCGATATTAGGTTCAAAGATCTAGTCATCCTAACCAACTTAACCAATAATTATATATTTTCATTCATATATGATAGTTATGTATAGTATGCAGTTATTGATATATACATATGAACTCTCCACATGGATGTATTCTACGTTTTTTTTTTCAATCTCAAACACCATGGACGCACATGAACACTTTTGTACGCATTTACAGGATCGTTACCTTCACTGCGTTGACACATGTATGGGCTACCATGTAAGCATTTACACACATTTTATGCAAAAGGGTTACCATACACTGCCGGATGCATTAATACATTCCCAACTAAACCTAACCCATAGAACAACATCCCTTTGCTGTTGATACAAGATATTTTATGTGCATCAGCTTCATACTATGTTATGTTAAAAGAAGTAATCTAAAAAAAAACTATCCTAACCTAACTTATGTATGGTATTCAGTCTTTGATATATACAATGCATAACAAATAGCTCCACTTGACTCTACATTTTGATCTAACCTTTGCAGTTTCAATATTCACTTTCAATTTTTGATTCAGCAATTTTTTCACGATAATTCGATGTTGCATCCTAAATACACGATATATGCAATTCATTGCTTAACCTTTGAGTTTTAGGATATTATAAACATTTTCTTAGGGATTGATATGGTTTATTACTGCATTGTTAGTATTAATTACAGATCTTGCTGGTTTCATCATTACTTTCTAACTCGTTCTTTTGATTTGTAACAACATGGTTCCTTCATCCATCCATTCCCATCATCATGTCGTATCAGATCATTCTCAAATTCCTTCATATACTCCAGCATATCTTTGATGCGAATACCGAAGGCTGTTCCGTTCCCGTGAGTCCCCCAATGTAACGCTCCTTTTACTTGAACCTTAATCATTCGAAACTTCTCCAATTCGAAGTCATTCTGATATTCATCTTCGAGAAATTCTTGCATTTATTCCTGATTTTATTTTTTTCGTAGGTAAAATTCGTATTCCAGTATCTCATCATTATTACAGTCAAACGATGATTTTCCACTTGGATCATAGCAATTTCAAGTTTTGCTTTCTTATTCCCCTTGAACTTTGTTAGATACGTCTGTAACCCGTTGACATTAGTTACCCAAAGCCGACTTCCTTGCCTTCCTCCTATTTCCTTCATCCATACATGAATGTTAGCTCCCACTCTTTTGATTCTTGTTTTACCTATTCTGAGATATCTGGTATTTTCAACGCTACTCAATATTTGTTCGATCCGACTCAAATCATCTTCGGAGATTTCTTCTTCCAAAACACGTATTTTAATTTTTGCCACGTGATCATTCATTGTTGTATATTTGATGATGAACTGTCCTGCATCAGTTAGACTCAACGTGTCACTGACTCCATTCGCAGCGTGCAGATACCTATTATAACTTGAATACATGTTTAATCTTGCAAAACATTCGGCCTATCATCGCTCGCCGCGGTCAACATATATGTATGTATGCACGTGTATAGAGCTGTATACGCACGTGCATGTATATATTCGAGCGTATGTACGTGTACATGAGTTGAAAAAAAATATTTATTTACCAAAATTTAAATTTCAATACAATTTTAAAATAAATAAATAAATCCATAAAATGTCATAAACCAAATCAATCTATTGATGTGATAACTTGGCTACTGAAGAAAGGTCCGGACGTCGATTTTTTTTATTTTAAAATTGTATAGATATTGAAATTTTGTTAAATAAATATATTTTTTCAACTCATGTACACGTACATACGTAAGAATATATACATGCATAACATAACATAACATAGTATGAAGCTGATGAAGCTGATGAAGCTGATAACATAGTATGGAGCTGATGCACATGAAATATCATGTATCAACAGCAAGGGTTGTTGTTCTATGGGTTAGGTTAGGTTGGGAATGTATTAATGCATCCGGCAGTGTATGGTAACCCTTTTGCATAAAATGTGTGTAAATGCTTACATGGTAGCCCATACATGTGCCAATGCAGTGAAGGTAACGATCCTCTAAATACGTACAAAAGTGTTCATGTGTGTCCATGGTGTTTGAGATTGAAAAAAAATACGTAGAATACAACCATGTGGAGGGTTCATATGTATATATCAATAACTGCATACCATACATAACTTTCAAAGATGGATGATAATATATAATTATTGGTTAAGTTGGTTAGGATGACTAGATCTTTGAACCTAATATCGCGTATATCTGATCCACATTAAAAAATTTGCAACAAAAGAAGTGAATTTGTTCCTGTGGAACCTACCTGTTGAGTCACATCCAATCATATAACACTGCAAAAGTTGGATCAAAATTCTGGACTCCAAACATCTGACGGAGGATATTTGCTGGATTAAATTGGAGAAAATGTATTCAAACTGGTTTTGATATGGTAAATATACAGCCTAATGGAGAGATTCATACATATCAATATCATACATAGGCATCAAACTTGAATGAAACTACATAACTATTAGTTTGGATGCCTGTTAGGTTAGGTTGCCTAGGTAATAATGTATTCGTCATTGTATGGTAACCCTTTTTGCATTCATCGACATTTGAACTATGTTATCGTACATTGACATATATTTCGCTAATTATGTACCTTAGACATGGTTTATATCCTAGATCTTGTGGATTACGGACCTTACAATGCAAATCTGTATGAACAATTGTTGAAGTGAATTTATTCAATATATGATATAATAGACGAAAATGGTAGGAGCAAAACGTCCAACACTACAAAAAAAATCATATACCAACAGTAGAACCGTACATAAATCTTGCTAACGCTTCAACATTCGTAACACACACTGACGTATGGGGTAAGCTTACATAGACGTTTGAACTCGAACGTCCACAAACGAGCGATGTCCTAACATTACTCGGGACTGGTCGATATTACTGGACTTGTAACAAGCGAAGTGAAAAAATATATACACAAATGTAGGCACACAATCTGCTAAAAGATTGGTTAAACTACAGGGTCAAGTGGATAGATTTGATAAGGATGAATGGTAAATCAATGAAGAAAATACCTAACATAAGTATGAAATGAGGGATGATATACAATCCTTGGTAATTTTAGGATAGAATGAGTTTGGATTATGACCATCATTACAGACCTTCAGTAGAAAATGCTACAGTGGATCTGGTGAATGGTCGAAACAGTCAAATATTCTGAATAGGAACGCAGTCTCCTAACAAATCCTGAATTAATCAAAAACTTCTAAGATGTCTAAACTGCAAACGAACTACAAAATTTATAGAAGTACGAATTTCGGGAATAAGCATCTAGCAATGACCTGCGATTGGATAACATAATTGAGATGTTCATTCAATTATTGAAAAATTTCAACATTAACACTCAACAGAAATCCGGTAGAATAGTTTTTCAAGGCAATAGGGAACCGGACCAAAATCCAATGTCGAGAGGGGATCCACACCAAATTTTTGAAACATTACATCCAAATATGCGTATTTTATACCCAACATCCCATGAAATTAGGCAAATTTATATCGAATACAGATACATATATTCCTATGATATCAAATCAAAATATACACCAACATCTAAAAACTAGCTAAATTAGATTTTCTACTCTACCCTAGGAACCAACGATTAACTATTATGTACGGTGTATCCTACCGCACCCAAATGATGAATCCAACTCCAATATCCGGCGTGATCTGGTTCATGACTAAGATCGTATACTAACATAACAGACATACCGAAAATAACTGACATTTAACGCTGAGTTAATGAGAAAAATGTTATTTTATACTATCATACCATCCAAATCTTTATTAAATTCCGAGATCTAACTGATGCTATGCCTCTGGGAGTACAAATTCAAGCCTACTGTGTCATAAAAATGAACTCCATAATGCTTTACTAGGTCACTTCTCAGCAATCTATCACAGATAAATAACAATTTTAGAGGTAACAAACAGTCATGATACGATGCCACAGACGTACCTCGCATCTGTTAACCCATCGTCTCTGAACAGCCTCGAACAAAGATACATCCCGTTGAACATGGATGA
>SDVV010024493.1:0-12577 GCA_016164225.1 Gammarus roeselii
ACAACGTGGTTCGAATCAGAACAGGGATGGTGAAAAAGTTGGATAACAGAGTGGATTCGCGTGTACTGAGATGGTTCGGGCACATGGAGAGGATGGATGAAGGGAGATTGGTGAAAAGGGTGATGAATGCGGAGGCGAGTGGTCGCAGGCCTAGAGGTAGACCGAAGTTTGGGTGGATGGATGGTCTGAAGCAGGCGTTGGGAAGAAGAGACATGAATGTGGAGGTGGCGAGTGAGCGTGCAATGAACAGGCGTGAGTGGAGAATGGTTGATTTTGACACTGCTCTGATGTGCTTTCCCGCCCTTGGGATCCCGCTGTCGGGATGGTCGTGGGTGGGGGGGACCCGGCCATTATGACGCGGCGGGGGTAAACCAGTGAAAACTGTCGGGCCCTGCTGCTGACGACGGTTCCTCGGTGCATTTGGGACCCAGAATGTAAGTTGAGGGGCTACCGGTCGGACCCTTTAGCACAAAAAGGCTAGTTGTGTGAGTGTGAGCGTGTGAGGTGCGCCTTGCCGTCGGACACCCCCCTTTCTGGGGGATGCGGTCTATTGTCTGTATCTGTATGTCAACCGGATGTTTGAAAGGGGAGACCTTGGTTTCCTCATGCTAGAGTGGAATGGATGTAGTCTGTGCACAGCCCGTTGCAACGCGCAAGACCGTGTTCTGTATCCTCTGTAGGAAATCAATGTGTATGGGTGCAAAGTCAAAAGGGCCAAGCGGTATTTGCGTAGGAGATTATTGTACTGATGGATCGTTGGTATAGTGTTGCAATTGATTCCTTGGAGTGACAATAAGTGGTTGTGGTGAGTTCCCGAGACACGTTCGGTCTGGTTTTGATGCCGATGCTACTTTTGTGAAGCTTGAACGTCATCCCAGCGTCATAAGTTACTCCAAGGAGAGCCGTGGTGATACTGTGGGGTATGGGAGTGTTGTTGAGCGTGGCATCATTGTGCATGTGGTGGGAGTGAGATCGTGACGTAGCTGCGCCGCATCTACGTCACGATCTTTGTTATTTAAGTCCTTCCCACCAGAAGTGGGGGAAGACTGTTGACTAACCTCTCCACCAGGCAGCCTGGGATGCAGGGGATTTACTTCCGGAATGTGGTCAGTCCTCCGAAATGAGGAACGTCCACCTGACGGTGACGCTGATACATCATTATCTTTCGGTATTCCTAACCATCACCTGGTGGAAGGAAGATTAGGAGTGGAGCACAGGTGGAAGGTGAAAAAAAGAGTGGGAGGAGGAAGAGAGGTAGTGAAAGTGAGCGAGCTAAATGTGGAAAGCAGAGCTGAGGATTTCCAGAGGGCGTTGAGGAAGGAATATGACAACGTGAGAGGGCAGGACCTGCAAGCAGTGGAGGAAGAATGGGAGACGTTCGAGTAATGTGTGTGGTGTGTGGGCAAGTGCTGACGGAAGTGCTGCGAGTGATGGAACAACAAGGTCAAACTGACGGTGGCGTAGAAAAGAAGGGCTTTTGAGGAGAGGTTGCAAGCGAGGTCGGTGGTGGCCTATGACAATTACAAGGAGATGAGGAAAGAGGTAAAGCGAGTGGGGAGGAGAGCCAAAAGGAACGCTGATGCCAGGTGAGGCAGACGGTTGGGCCAGAATTTTTAGAACAAAAAGATGTGCTGGAAAGAGGTTGCGAAAGACAAAGACCGGAAATGAGGAGGCGGTGAAAGATGAAAACGGCCAGTTGTTGACGGAAAGTTGTGGTGTACGGAAAAGGTGGGCCAGGATTTCGATTAAATTGTCGAATGTCGAGGATGACAGAGAGGCTGAAATTGTTGCTGTGGGTAGTGGTGCGCGTATTTTTTTGTAATTTTGATATTTTTTGCCTATATAGCGGGTTGCCCCGAACCAGCCACCTGATAGCCTTATTTTCTTTACCCACGGCGTTTATGGGCTGGTCTTTAACCAGTTAAGAGACAAGCCAGATTGTCTCACTCGGGGTCAGGTAGGCGCGAACCTACAACCTCCAGCTCCCAATGGACGTCTATTGTGAGGAGAGCCCGACATGGTACCCACTCGGACACCAAGCTGGTACCGTATGCCGGTTTCTGGAGAGAGAGTTGTTGCGGACATTACAAAGAAAGAGGTAAAAGAGGCGGTGGAGGTGATGAAAGCAGGGAAAGCTCCTGTTTTGGATACCGTTTTGAGCAGGTGCCTGAAAAGGGGTGGAATAACGATTTTCGAATGGTTGGCGAGGCTACTCAACATTTCTTTTGTGGCAGGCGTGGTATTGAGTAATCGGTTGGTTACCGAATGGAAGGAGGTGTCCTGAAGATTGATGTGGGCGAAAGTTACGTCAGGCGTAGAAAGATGGGTATTTGTTAATGCATACGGTCGGGGTAGATTAGATTAGAGTGCCAAGGCTTTCTAGTGCACTGGAGTCGATGTATGTCTAGCACCCAACGTACGGTCCGGGTAGCGAGAGGAGTGAAGAGGAGAAGAACAATTTTGTACTGACCTAAATGGGTGTATTGAGAGTTTTGGAGGTAAGTTCAATGTGGTTTTACTGGGAGACCTTAATTCGAGAGTTGGAGATGTAGTGATGACGAATGTGGTAGGATGGTATGGCGTTCCCGGTAGAGATGACTTTGGAGAAAACCTGATAGGTCTGTATTTGGACGGTGAATTCATCTTTAGAAAAACTTCAGTCCTCGCCACGATTCGATCCTGCGTCGCCGGAATACGAGTCCAGCACTTTACCCATTAGATCATCCAGCACAACAAAGTTGTGATTCAAGATTTCGTGGGTATTGTACTGTTTAAGGTCTCCCAACGCTATTGTTGGTATATTCTCTCTAACATCTTTGAGCACGGTTATTGTGTTATAACAGTGATAAAACTGAGAAATTGTTAGTCGACCCTAACAAAAACAGTACAATACCCACGAAAGCTTGAATCACAACTTTGTTGTGCTGGATGGCCTAGTGGGTAAAGTGCTGGACTCGTATTTCGGCGACGCAGGATCGAATCGTGGCGAGGACTGAAGTTTTTCCACTATCTCTGATAGGTTTGTGTATGGAGCAGGAGGTCGGGAACAGTTGGTTCAAAAAGCGAGCTATACAAAAGTACACATGGGTAAGGATGGCCCGTGGTAGAGAAAGCTATAAAGAGATGAGAAAAGAAGTGAAACGGGTGGTGAGGAGAGCCAAAATGGACGCTGATGCCAAGTGGGGCAGACGGTTGTGCCTTTGAGCACAAAAGATGTTCCAAAAAGAGGTGAAGAGGGTGAGAAAGTTAGAGACTGGAAAGGAGGAGGTTCACAAGTGTTCACAAGGAAAGTACCTACGGGTAAACGTGGATAAAGGTAAAGTAATGAGATGCTCGCGAAATGTCGATGCGAACGGAATTAGTGTCTGGGATCCCATGTGAAGAAGACTGAACTCGTGGAAACTGAAGTGAAGTCACAAGTGAAAGAAGGGTGATAAGTGTTGGGTGCACTGAAGAGTGTAATGAGCTGTAGCTGTAGGATGAGGGTGTTGTTGTCCCAACTATCCTCTACGCGGCTGAAACGTGGGGGGTGAGAGCAGGAGAGAGAAGAAGCTTGGATGTAGTCGAGATGAAATGATTGAGGAGCATGGCTGGTTTGACCCAGATAGACAGGATCAATAACGAAGTGGTGCGAGATGGAACGGGGATGGTGAAGAAGTTGGAGGACAGAGTGGATTCTCGTGTTCTGAGATGGTTCGGGCACTTGTTGAGGATTGATGAAGGGAGATCGGTAAAAAGAGTGTTGAAGGCAGAGGCGAGTGGACGAAGGCCTAGAAGGAGATTGAAGTTAGGGTGGATGGATGGTGTGAAGCAAGCGTTAGGGAGGAGAGACATTAGTGTTGGAGTGGCAAGGGAGTGTGCAATGAATAGGCGTGAGTGGGTTAAGTTGATTTGAGCCTCATTTCCACCGGAGCTTCAACGTGAGTCATAATAGGCTCCTCCGTAGGGTGCGACCGTCATTGATTCAGGTAAGTTCGTACGGCGTCGCGTGCGAAATTATTAGTGTTGTCAAGATGAATTCAAGCACATATTTTAATTGTGACACATTCGCGTACTAGCGCGTACAAGAGAGTAAAGAGTTAACGCGTATCTTCGTAAATGTATTGTCATCTCTGTGGGTAATGGGGTGGAGAGACCGCCTCACTTGCACAGGTGTTTGGGGTTTAGACAGCTTCGTATAGTCCGGTGTGTTTTCCGAAAGCGATAAGCTTTTTACGGGAGGTTGGGTCAGTGAGTAGGCTTTGTAGGTGCACGGGGGATTCAACGACGCTCGTCGGGCTGCCGCAAGTGCGTTGCAATCCATCAGTAAGTGTTTCACGCTGATAGCCACTTGGTGTCCCGTGCACAAGCGGTTGATGAACACTTGATCTTTTCTGTTGGTGAACTTTGTTTCCCATTCTCCGACTGTGGGTTTGACTGAAAGCATTTTTTGTCCACTCTGTTGCCACATTTCATCCCATCGGGATGTTCTTTGGGAGTTGATGTGTAGATGCCAGTTTAGCAAGCGAGTCCGCAAGTTCGTTTCCTCTTATTCCCGCGTGCCCAGGAATCCAGCAGAATTCCACTGCCTGACCCGTCTCGGCCGTCACAGAGAGATCGTGCTGCATTTTACGTAGAACGGGATGTTCAAAGTGCAGTGTATCAAGCTGGGTGAGGACACTCAGACTGTCTGAGAATACGACGTATTTGGGGAAGCGATGTGTTTTTGCAATAGAGATGGCTAGTTCGAGTGCGTGGAGCTCCGCAGAGAACACGGAGGCCTCTTGTGGGATGTCCCCGCACACAGCGGTGGCTCCCACTCCGTCCGCGATTTTGGAGCCGTCAGTGTATAAGTGGCGGTGCTCTAAATTTTCTTCCTCAAGTAGTCTTAGAAATTCCTGCCTGTGCGCGTTGATTGGAGTAGTTGCTTTCGGGTACATTTGCAGGTCTAGGTTGACCGGTGGTGGATTGATCATCCCTGTTGGTATGTTAATTTGAAGGATTCGGTAGGAAAATGAAAGCTTCAAAGCTTTATGATTGATGTTTAGCGAGGTCAGCAGGTTGTCCATGCGTAGGGAAAACGGTGGGCATATATTCTTTTTAGCCTCAAAAAGACGCTTATCGGATATGTTGGTGACGTGACTGATTGCTGGGTTGTTGATAAGACTTCTAGTCTTAAATAGTATTGTAGTGAAAGTTCGTCTTGCGGAGCGGAAGTGGAAGTTCATTAGCGAGCACGTTAAGGGATTCGATTGGGGTGGAGCGGAACGCGCCGGTTGTGATACGCAAAGCATTGTTTGCGATGGTCGAGAGTAGTTTTGGCTGCAGGACCGTAGACAACTGCTCCGTAGTTCATGCGCGATCGTATTATTGCTCTGAACAGCGTCATTCCGGTGTCCATGTCGGCACCGAACTTCAGGGATGTTACCGATTGAACAAGTCCCGTCGACCTTCTGCATCGAGTCGGGCGTTGAAGGAAGAATACGAGAGCGAGAGGGCAAGGCCTGAGTAATGATTCGGAAGAATGCTAGATTTCAAATATGCATTGTTGTGATGTACGGAAATATGAGGTGGGCGCCGTGTGCTAGGCTGTAGGAGGAAGGGTTGCGAGTGGTGAAACGATGTTAAACTGGCGGTGGTACAGAAGTGAAAAGCCTTTGAGGACTGCTGGCAAACGAGGTCTGTGGTGGCTTCGCTTGCAGGGGTAGTGAGAAGAGCTACGAGGGACGTTGTTGCTAGGTGGAGTAGGTGGTTGTCAGAATTTTGAGAAGAAAAAGACGTTCTGGAAAGAGGTTAAGAGGTGAGGAAGGCGGAGCAGGGAAAGAAGGTAGTGAAAGATGTGAACGGCCGGTTGTTACTGGAGAGCGTGATGCACGGAGAAGGTGGGCTGCATATTCCGATTGTGAATGTTGAAGATGTCAAAAAGACTGACTGTTGCTGCAGGAGGTGCACGCAAGTCGGTTTTGGGAGCGAGCCTTCAGCGGGCATTATTAAGGAAGAAGTGCAAGTGGTGGTAGAGATGATAAAAGCAAGGGAACATCCAGTTTGGGCGGTGTTACGACTGAACTTATAGAGGGGTGAAGTAACGACAGCCAAGTCGCTAGTGAGGCTACAGAATTTGTTTTGTGTCGGGCGGAGTGCCGATATGGTGGCGCAGTGCTTGCATAGTTCTGCTGTAAACGGGCAAAGGTCAAAAACTGAAGGATGCATCTTGAGTATCAGTTTGTCTTGTGTTGTTGATAAGTTGTACGGGAAAGTGCTTATCAAGAGTATTAGAGACGAATAGAGAGGATTCGGGAGTTGAGGAGGGTGTGCAGATTAATCTTTGCAGTGATATATGTCTGTGAGAAGTACCTTGCAAAAAGAAAGGTTCAGTTCTGGGCTTTAATGGATCTAGAAAACGTCTACGACGGGGTCGACAGGGTTTTAGGTTAGATTATGGGGTCCATCTCCACCGGAGCTCTGACGCGCGTAGTGTCGCTAGGAAGGCGCTGTTGAGGGTGCTGCCTTAGTATGGAGTAGACGAAAATTGTTAAAAGTAGTTCAGAGTTTCTCAGTAGATTAGATTAGAGTGTCAAGGCTTTCTAGTGCACTGGAGTCAAAGTCCTTCTGGCACCGAACTTCAAACCAGCAGCCAGCGCTGCATTAAGTCATCGACAAATCATCCTCAGTCTCCGGAATTGTTCGACTCACGGCATGCTCAGGTCACTACTGTTTATAGGGATATATAGAGAGGTCACAAATGTGTCCTACTCAAAGTGAGCAAAGAAAGCGGTGGTCTTCCGGGATGGAAGAGTATATTAGGAAGGTCCAGGAACCGGCTCCTGGGGAAGTATGTGCGCCGACATTCCGTCCATGTGGGGCATTCTGCCAAGACATGGGCTATTGTAAGAGGGACTAGACAGTCCATACAGGAAGGAGGTGGCGACGCCTTCATTAGGTGTCTGTGCGTTGGTCTGCTAAGTCCTATTCTCAATCGGCATAGAGTTACCTCAATCCGTCGAGATCGGCTGCTTGATGAGACCCAGGGTATGGTTGTGTCTCTAATAGTACGCAATTTATTGCCGATAGGAACAGCAGACCATTCCATGTTCATTTATTTCGCACAGCTCTTTTAATCGCTGGATAAAATTCTTTATATGGGAGTGGACGCTGTTCTGCTGGATCAGGCGCAGCTGCAGCTCTTCGCGCCGCTTCGTCCGCCCGCTCATTTCTCACCACCCCACAGTGGCCTGGAACCCAGCACAAACGAACGTTCTTGTTTCTGGATTACAATCGCACAAGCCAGCGCATGATTGCTGAAACAATAGGGTGGCAATTGTTGAAGATCTCCAGGGCTTGAAGCGCACTGAGCGAATCAGTAAAGATTGAGATATTGGCATCTGGAAGAGTATCAGCCGCTAAGAGGGCATCGGTAATGGCCGTGAGTTCAGCAGTGAAAACTGACGCTGATGTCAAGAGTTTCCTAGTGACGACGCGCCCGGGGAGCACCGCTGCACAGCCTACTGCATCGTCGTCTTTTGATCCATCAGTGAAGATATGCAAGCTCTCAGCGTGATGAGTCTCCGCATGGGCTATAAAGATAGCTCGAAGATTTTGGGGTGCAACATCTGCCTTTCGGCCAGTAAAATAGTGAGGGCAAAGCATATTTTCTGGTAAACGCCAGATGGGAATAGCATCTCGTGGGAGAGGGTCCACCATGATGTGTGGTAGTCCAAGCTCAGCAGTGAGGAGCTCGATACATTTCGAGAAACTCGAAGAAGGAGCAAGATTGGGGTGGCGCTGTCGGATTGTGGTACACGTAGGGGAGATTGGGGGAGCAAGAACATGACAATAAAATTGGAGGTCAATTTGTTCCCGTCGCAGGGCAAGACTAGGCTCACCAGTTTCACAAAGAAGGCTGACAATAGGGGAGGAGCGGAAAGCTCCAGTACAAGCGCGAAGGGCGGCATTATGAACTGGTTCCAGCGTCTTGAGAATATTTGGTTTTGCGGAGCCATAGATCACGCTCCCATAGTCCAGTTTGGACCGGATGATAGCGCGGTAAAGTCGTAGTGACGTTATTCTATCTGCACCCCAGGTGAAGTGCGATGCGATCCGAAGAATGACATATCGCTGTAAGCAGTCTATCTAAAGCTGCTGCACGTCGTACTTCCAGGTTAGTTTCTGGTCGAATATTAGTCCTAGAAAGCGGATTGTAGGTAGGAAAGGAATCATTTCTCAATAAAGTCTGAGGTATGGTTCCGTGTGTGTGCGAGACCGATGGATATGAAGTGCACATGTTTTGCTTTTAGATATTTTAAAGCCTCGAGATTCTGTCCAGGCAGCCACATGGGCAATTGCACTCAGTAGTTCACGTTGGAGTTGGGAGACAACTGGCGCCGAGGCGTCTATCATAAAATCGTCAACGTACAGTGACCCATTCACGGAGGGAGGGATCACCCCCGTGATCCCATTAATGGCAATCGCGAATACAGTTCACGAAAGGACGCTACCTTGGGAGACCCCCTCATCTTGGTTATGTATGTCCGAAAGGTGATTGCCGATTTTGGCCCGAAAGACTCTCCGCCGGAGGAAGTTCCGAACGAAAAATGCTAGGTGACCTCGAATTCCCATCCGGTGAATCTCTCGGGGGATGCCATAATGCCAGGTTGTATCATACGCCTTCTCAAGGTCAAAGAAAACACAAACAGTGTGCTGCTTGCGGTTCAAGGCCCCTTGGATATCAGTCACGACGCGTAATAATGCGTCCGCTGATAGCATCCGTCGAAATCTGAATTGTAATGGGGAGAGGAGTGAGTTCGCTTCTAAGTGCCGAGTCAGTCGGGCATTTACAATTTTCTCCAGACCTTCGCTACACACGAGTTGAGAGCTATAGGACGGTAGCTGGTCAATTCATCGGAAGGCGTACCAGGTTTTGGGTAAGACAGAACCACTGCCTCTCTCCACCAATCGGGATAGGAGTGGGTAGACCAGATTCAGTTGTAAATAAGACACAAGTAGGAGAGTGCAGAGGGATGTAGGTGCCGGAGCATCTCGTAGGAGATTTGATCTTCGCTAGGAGCAGAAGGGTTGGAGGTGCGAATTGCACCAAGGATTTCGCGTACCGTGATAGGTTCAGTGTAAGGTATAAGGGAGTTTATGGAGATGTCCAGATCATTTTGTTCTGCAGTACGCTTTGTGATACGGAAAGTACGGCGGTACCTAGGATCAGAGTTGACGAAGAAGTAATGTGTTGCAAAGAGTTCAGAGACTTCTTGCGGATCGGTGTGGGTCGTTCTTATCACCCTTAGGGTTGGGGGGGGGGGGGAAGCAGTACTTAACTGTCATTATCCGTATGCGGGACCACACTTTAGACATGAGTGTGTGGACATTAATGGACGATACGAAGTTTTGCCACGATTCTCTCCTGGATAGGAAGTATGTATTTCGTGCTTTTGCAGTTTCTCGTTTAAACGTTATTTTATCTGCTACTGCTTTGGCATCGATTGAATGCACGCTTCCTTTGCCGTTTTGCTATTTCACACAGGTCACCCCACCAAGGTGTCCTAATTTTACGTGGTGTTCCTTGGTTATAGGGACGCTGCGATCTGCAGCGTGAAGGAGGGTACTATTAAAGTTTTCTACCATCTCGTCACAGGATATATCCTGAGGTGGGAGAGGTGTTGTTGTACAAGCAGTGAACGATTACCAGTTGGCTTTACACATTATATATTGGCGAGCGGTATAAGTATCTTCACGATAAAAAGTAGTGATGGTGAAGTGGTCACTCCCGTAGTGCTTCTCCAACACTTGCCGGGCAAGGTCTGGGGAGAGGTTCGGGGAGCAGAAGGATAAGTCAATAGCCGATAACGAGACTGTCTGGGTATAGAAGTGTGTCGGTTCTCCAGTATTAAGGAGCGTAATATCAGAAGACAGAAGAAATGCTTCGACGTGCCCTCCAAGTCCATCGGCTGTGTCTCCCCCCCAGAGGGGGCGTTTAGCATTAAGGTCACCTACAAGAAGGTAAGACGCAGGAAGTTGACCAACCAGGTTAGTAAGAAGTACGCATAAAATTAGTTCAGTTGGGGGAATATATAGGTTACAAATAGTAACGGGGCGTTTGAGGCCCACTCTGTGGGCCTGAGCTTGCAGAGTTGTTTGTAGAGGGATTGAAGTTCATGTGATTGCTTGATTTACTATTGTAGCCAGACCAGTGCCCGGTCGAGCATCAGCAGTGGGCGAGGTGAAGTGGGCTTTATACCCACTGGGAAAAGATGGTTTGTACAGCCCCAGGAGATTTTCCTGGAGACTAACTACCATTAGATTATAGGTTTGGGTTAATTTCAATAGTTCAGCATATTTAGCACGATATCCTCTTATGTTCCATTGAAGGACGAGGGTATCAAACATTGTGGTTTAGGTTAGAGAAGTTCAAGGTCTAGGCTTGAGTTGATAAGGTCTAATTATATATCGCTTTTGTAGACTATGTCACTCACGGCCTGTCGGCCGCGTTCAACGAGTATCGCTGGAGCTTCTCTTTTGCTTACGAGTCAACGAAGGACCACTTTCGCTTGGATCATCGTCCAGGTCAGAGCCAGTGCGCTTAGCGCTGGTAAGCGGCAAGCGAGTTTCTCCGACCAGAGGCGACGATGAGGTAGGGTGGGTATCACTCAATACTGTGCTCGGCACATTTTCCTAAGGATTATAATCCGGAGCGGCTATGCGAGGCAGAGGCAAAGGGGCATTTGGTGCCCTAATAAAGGTACCAGAATGACATCTGAGTTGAGCAGCAATCTGGCTAGATTACCTTACCACGGTAATCTTGGTTGGGCTCCGAGTAGGGCGGGTTTAACCGTTGGTGACAGATCCCGGGTTTTCGTCTTGTGTGGCTGGTGAGGAGCGCGTTGAGGTGGCAGCGTCCCTTTATGTGGTGCTGCCTCCAATAAAGGCAGGTCGTCGTCCAGATTCAGGTCTGGGACTCCCATTGCACGTCGTTCAGCAAGTGATGGACGAGGCAAGGTGGGGATATCTCCAGCGGAATTTCCAAGTTTCCGGTCAGTGCAAATGACTGTTGGCGTGGGCTTCCTCGATTTCGAGGAGCATGAAGGGCATTCTGTTGTTGGTTAGCAGGAACCTAGGTTACAGGTGTTCCCGCTGTCACTGCAGCAAAGTTAGCAAGCGGGCGAATAAATTTAGCGGTTACTTGTCTCTTGGCTTCGGGGTAGAAAAAGCGTTATCTAGCTTGAACAGCGAGTATCTCTTTTTCAAGTCTGTAATAGAAGCATTCGCGTGATGACGCAGGATGGTCCTCTGAACAGTTGGCGCACTCAGCAGGTCGGTCACAATTGTGGCCATGTGCGTCCTTACCACAGCGGAAGCATGTACTTTTTATGTTTCTCAATCGGCAGGCATCACTTCCATGACCAAACTTTTGGCAGTTTTAGCAGCATCTGGGATTAGGGATGTATTCTCGGACCGAGCACTGTGTCCAGCCAATGTGGACATCAGGAGGCAGAGAACAGAGCATGAAGGTGAGGATATAGACGCCAGTGTACTCTCCTCAACTCCGCTTCGCCGTCGTTTCACTCTGTATATCTTGGTGACTTGCTGATCCGCGAGTTCAGTAAGGATATCGTCGTCAAAGTGGTTTGGTCTGTTTTCATAATATATAGTTCCTTGAATCGTGTTGAGAGTAGGGTGTTCATCAACTTTTACAGGTATAGTATTTAGTTGTTTTAGGTTTTGAATGTTCCCACCTTGCTCCTCATCCTTTACCTCTACCAGGAGGGAGCCATTCTAAAGCTCACTGATGCGCTCCGGGGGTCCCCCCAGCGCAGCGCGGAGTCGTCGATTAGCTTGAATAGTGTTTGTATCGGACAGGTTCTCTCCTGAGATTGCCTTGACGGTGAAGAACTCGGTGTAGTTTTTATTTGTTAAAAAGATTTTCAAGTATTTTCTGGTATTCAACGTATCGTTCATGGGGTCTTACACGATTGCGGCGGCTTCTCCCGGGCTTTCTTCCGGAAGCAGCAAGTGCCGCACTCGCGTTACGGTCGTGTGTCTTGTTTCCAAAGTCCACCACACAAGAAGTGGGGGAAGGCTGCTGTTGACTAATCATCTCTCCATCAGGCAGCCTGGGATGGAGGGGGTTTACGTCCACTACTTGGGCGCGACCGCCGGGTGATGGCGGTGTTGAAGAGCGTCCACCAGATGGTGACGCTGATACGTCGTTGTTCAGAAGAGTTGTCAAATGGAGAAGTCTGGGTCGTCAACAATTGCTGAATTCTTATTTAAAAATCCAGGAGAGTTCCGAGGAGCCCCCTGAACATACCCACGGCCACCTCGGAGCGCATATAGCAAGTGTTTTCTTGCTCTTTCAACGAGCACCACTTGTGAGTTAGGCAAGGTTCGTTTCCCCTGCAGCACAGTATTCCGACGGTTAAGGAAGACTTACCAACAGCTCTACTCCAGCAACGGGTTTGCTGAAGGTTGTCCCACCCCCCGGTCCACAATATCGCAGAGGTCTGATGCAGTCATATCATTTATAGTGTGGTCTGTTGTCAACTTTGCTACTTTGGCTACCTTGATAGTTGGTGAGTATAGATTTGAAAAAAAA
>SDVV010024494.1:0-12577 GCA_016164225.1 Gammarus roeselii
ATATACGTCTGAGAAAATCATACGTCCGACAGTGAGTTAACAACAGCAAGGGGGGAGCGCCAGGTCTGCATCCCCGTTCCTCGTTGGTGGCTCTGCGACAGCCTTTTGTTTCTCGAAACAATCAAGGACGACTACTTCCCGCTATTCTACGAAACACAAGAAATTATTATTTGCCCTTTAACATATCGTCAATTTAGAGCTTTTCCTGAGCAAGTTATTCATGAACAGATTTGCAATTGATAGAGAATTGTTTTTCATAATTGATAACTTTGATATTTTGTATTGCCTCCGACGTGTTTCCTTGATGAACAAGATATGACTTAAGATTTAGTTTGCACAAGTTCACGTTATAAGACTGTGTTGAATGGACATAGTTAGACATAGACATGACCACTGACACAGTTCAGTGGTCATAAAAGAATGAAATAATCCTGAAAGCGGATCAATGAAGATTGTTTTTGGTTCCATCATGTAAATTCTAATTCCTCCCTCAATTACACTAATTGATGCGCGGTCATCGTGACTGCTCACTGCAATCAGTGTGCAATCCTGGCCCATATAAGAGCATTATTTCATTACGAGGTCTAATATAAATCACTTCATTTAAATAGAACTTGGACCTCATTTCCACCGGAGCCTCAATGCGAGTCACCGCATCCTCCCCCGAAGGGCAAAGTGACGTCAATCTTGTTACGGGTAGCCCACACCGGGAGTCTTGCCTCCAATACGGCCTTATCAACAACAGTCTTGAATTTAATTTGATTTGAGTCTCACTTCCACCGGAGCCCACAGACTTGAAAAGGCAAACAGAGAGGTTCACACAATGAACGCTTTGCTGCTAAAACAAATAAAAATGCAATTGTCGTGAATATACTTCTCATACCCTACATTTTTTGGAACGAATTATTGGCGGCACGCAAGATTTTGATTGGATATTGGTCAGCTGTGGCGATCAGAAATAAACCAAAGCTACAGGCTCTTACGATGAAAAGATGGCGCTGCAGGCGTCAAGCAGAGGATTATGCCTCATCACCCACACATTATCTCGTTTCCTGGTCATCAACGATATTCCGGAACTTCTTATCCTCATCCCATGTCTGATCACCGACGGATCATTCTAAAGTGCCGGGGTATTGAGGATAACCCGGCACTTCATGTCCCTATCCCATGTCTGATCACCGACGGATCATCCTAAAGTGCCGGGGTATTGAGGATAACCCGGCACTTCTTGTTCCCATCCCTTGTCTGATCACCGACGGATCATCCTAAAGTGACGGGGTATTGAGGATAACCCGTCACTTCATGTCCCCATCCCATGTCTGATCACCGACGGATCATCCTAAAGTGCCGGGGTATTGAGGATAACCCGGCACTTCATGTTACCATCCACATGTCTGATAATCAACGGATCACCCTGGAATGCCGCGGTTTTGAGGAGATCCTGACATTTCATGGTACGATCTAACAGGTTATGCTTGGTCACTCAGACATAACTATAAATGTCGGGTTAGCGAAGATATCCCGTTACTCAATCATGCATTTATTTTTCGGTCACTGATGAATTAGAATAAATCACGGAAACAGAGACAAGATCAACGACAGTACGTGATTGTACCGGAGAAGCAGCTGGTCTGTGATGGGCGATCAGCACTGTTAGGTTAAGGGTCTATCTTCACCGGATCCCTGACGCAAGTCTTCGTGAGCTCCCTCGTAGGGCACGATCAGCCCTGAACCAACGCTTCCCGATAAAGTCCTTGATAAGACAGCGATGAAAGTGGAATGGGTTAGATTCCAGCTAAAGACGTGACTCATGACAAGTTCCCCCCGTAAGGCAATGCGAACTAGGTGCCAAGCCCACCAGCCCCATATCAGGCCACGCCCCCATGCGGCACATGAAGCATATAAAAGGTAAAGAAAAAATCATCTGCAGAGATAATCAAGCCTCCGGTTATCATTTCTGACTAGGCAGAGCTTTCGTTACCTTTTTAGTTCGTCTTAGCCACACAGTTCGAAATTGTTAGCAATTATTTCAAAAAGTATTTTCTTTTCGTACAGGGAAATATATTTCCAGTACCAAATCTTTAAAAATGATTCCCCACAAAATGTTCGGATTTGAATCGGGTTGAGTTTATGGTTTTTGTTTTTACTAAAATATTTACATTTCCAGTTATTTATCCAGCTTCACCAACAATGCCATGAAACTGCATGCTATGAGCTCCTTATTCCCTTCGTTATCAGTAGCATTTCAGGAAGATCTTCGAACTCTCCCAGTACTCTTCCCTGGAAGGACCCATTCCTTCCACTCCTTAACCTTTACTGACCAAACAAGAAGCGTAAAACAAATCAACAGATTAACAGTGGTTAAGAACAGCCATCAGTTCCCGTATTGAAGAAGTTTGGGAGATAAAACCTATAATGGTATTTTTGCTTCAGTTTGTTGAGCTTCGTTGTGCAGAAGAAAGATTAAACCTATAGTACGGTGAGATGGGGACAAAAATAGACTAATAGAAAGTGGTCAAAATTTTAATAGTCTTAAATCAGTTTGAATCACTTGCGTGAATCTGATGAATCTATTCATTTGCGCATCAAAAACCCACAAAGGAAAGAACTATGCTCTGAAAAGCAGGTACATTTTAAAGATTCAATTTCTCAATTAAACACAATATATTTCCCAGATGCAGACCCGCAATACAAGGTCTTCGTAATCGCTAATAGTATCAGTCGCAGTCAGTTACCTAATTTCACAATTCATGAAAAAAATTACCAACACATGATGTAGATCAGATTAAATTGAAGTGTCAATGTTCACCGGAGCCTCCGAAGAGTCTGTCAGCTCCCCGTATACGAAGAGTCTCTGACAGCTCCCCTGTATAAGATGAGCCTCTGCCAGCTGCCCTGTATACGACGAGTCTCTACCAGCTTCCCCGTATACGAAGTCTCTGCCAATTCCCCGGTATAAGACGAGTCTGCCAGCTCCCCCGTATACGACGAGTCTCTGCCAGCTCCCTCGTATAGGACGAGTCTCTGCCAGCTCCCCCGTACACGAAGAGTCTCTGCCAGCTCCCCCGTATACGAAGTCTCTGCCAGTTCCCCCGCATACGACGAGTCTCTACCAGTTCCTCCGTATACTACGAGTCTCAGCCAGCTCCCTCGTATACGACGAGCCTCTGCCAGCTCCCCCGTATACGACGAGTCTCTGCCAGCTCCTTCGTATAGGACGAGTCTCTGCCAGCTCCCCCGTACACGAAGAGTCTCTGCCAGCTCCCCCGTATAAGAAGTCTCTGCCAGTTCCCCCGCATACGACGAGTCTCTGCCAGTTCCTCCGTATACTACGAGTCTCTGCCAGCTCCCTCGTATACGACGAGTCTCTGTCAGCTCCCTCGTATACGACGAGTCTCTGCCAGCTCCCCCGTATACGACGAGTCTCTGCCAGCTCCCTCGTATACGACGAGTCTCTGTCAGCTCCCTCGTATACGACGAGTCTCTGCCAGCTCCCTCGTATACGACGAGTCTCTGTCAGCTCCCTCGTATACGACGAGTCTCTGCCAGCTCGCCCGTATACGAAGTTTCTGCCGATTCCCCCGTATACGAAGATTTAATTTGATTTGATTTGGGCCTTATTTTCACCAGAGCCTCAACGTGAATCACAATAGGCTCCCCCGTAGGGCGCGACCGTCGTTGATTCAGGTAAGTTCGCACGACCTCGCATGCGAAAATATTAGTCATGTCAAGATGAAGTCAGTACATCTTTCAATTGTGGCATATTCGCGTACTAGCGCGTACGAGAGAGTAAAGAGTTAATGCGTATCTTCGAAAACTGTGTTGTCATTTCTGGGGTGGAGAGACCACCTCATTTGCACAGGTGTTTGAGGTTTAGACAGCTTCGTACAGTCCGGTGTGTTTTCCGCGATAAGTATTTTACGGTAGGTTGGGTCCGTGAGTAGGCTTTGTAGGTTGCACGGGGACGGAGTTTGATCTCTTGGAGGCCAATCACCAAAGGTCTATGGATGGCGATTAAGGATAGTAATTCATCTTTATTTTTTCGGAGTTCCTAGCAGTTCCACTGTCGTATTTTGGTGTTTATTTCGAAGGCCGTTCGCACTCTGACCTTGATGATCTAGATTGGTTGCGTGATTCGCTGGAGCTTTTGTGGTGCGCGCATTTTGAGTTTGCCCAGGGGTTCCGGGTTGGAAGTGTTCACGGGAGTATCTTCCTTCACTGTAAGGTGGTCTGCTGTGGTTGCTGCGGTCGCGACTGCGAGTGCTCTTGTGGGAAGACGAGAGTGAGTGCTCTTTGTGTTAGCTTTGTGAGCTAGAGCGCTCTTCTTCTGTGGTAGCCTTTTTTTATCTGTTTGGGTAGTTGTGTGGAGTGAGAGGTATTTGGGCCAGGTAATATGACTGGTTGTGCAGAGGTCTCGCGTATGAGCTCTGCGATAAAGGAGCTGGCGGTGAGGCCGTGATCGTTCTCGCTGATGGTGTGTTCGTATGTCGAGTTTGTTAACGGGGGATCTTGTCCCTTGCAGTGGTTTTCCACGAATGGAGCCGCATTTGAGACAGGTGGAGATAGTTCTGGGTTTTGGTCCTGACGGGTTATTATTTGAGTGTTGTTACTGATACTGATATCGGAGGTTTCCTCATCTCTTTGCCTTTTCGTTTTTATAGTATTGAGCCTTGCTGTGTGGTCGTCTGCGGGGAATGCATCCATCACGTCATCCTCCTGGTCTTTGCGTAAATCATTTCTAGAACTGTGCGTCTCTGGTGCGGGGCCGGTCGCTGGGCTGAGTGAGAATACACTGCAGCCAGGTAGGGGTGCTGGGGTAGTGTTACGATGTTGTTCTGGTGATGTGTGGATGTCGTCGGGGAGTTTGGTTGGCTTGTCGTTTTAACTACTTTCGCATAATTGAATCGGTTTGGGTTATCGTAATTCCAAATTTGGATAGCTCGTTTCCGTGTAACTCTGCGTTCGTTTTGTATGATTTTTTTTTTTGTTCATGTGTACTGGGCACTCGCGGTCGCCTGCCTCATGAAAGCATGAGCAGTATAGCATTGAGGGTGGCGGACTGTGCAGTCTTTTCTGTCGTGCTCGTCAGCGCATTTCTTGCCACGTTGGGGTGTAGGTGGCTGATAGTATGCGATGACGTGGCCGTTTTCAAGGCATTTTATGCATATTCGGGGTCATGTTGCTACTGGGTAGGTTTTGTGATTACTATGAATTCCGGTGCGTCGTGTCCAGGGAAGGGAATTTGGTATGCAGTAGATCTTGCGTTACGTGATTTTCTCCATGTTGCTTGACGGACTTCGGTAACTGCGTAGTCTTCAGCTAGACCTTCAGCGTAAGCACCGAGGTCTGTTGTAGGCGTGTAACGGGAGGTGTATATAATTCGTTTGGCATCGTTGAAGGGCGAATGTATTTCAACTGTAACTTTGAGTTTGTTTATGTGGGTAATCTTTTGTATAGTAGTAGTAGTAGTTGCTTCCATGTTCCACCGGAGTCCCTACGCGAAGTTAATGCAGACTCCCCCGTATGGCGGCATCTTTTGTATAGCGTTACTTTGCTCACATTCTGAGACGTAGGCCAGATATTTCTTTCCTTGTCGTTGTATTTCTTTCGGTTTTCCTCCTAGTTGTTCGGTGAGCGACTTCTTCATTACAAATGGATTGGCTGAAAAGGCAGCTATGTTGGCACCACTCTCGTTGATCGTTATGAGGAAGTGGGTGGGAAATGGTGCCGATCTTCTCTCCCGGGTAGGAGGGTTATTTTGGGGAGAGCGCATCGAGACTTTGTTTAACCCAACAGTTTCCTCTCGTGTGTCCGTATTTCTGGCATTTATAGCATCGCATCGGATGTCTCAAATGGTGTAACCTTGGTTTTGGTGGTGCAGAAGGGAATGTCTAGATATTTTGATGGAGTAGGGCAGTTGAATTTTAGTATCAGGGTTGTGTTAGTCTCTCTCCTTGGTGTGATCTTAGGTGAGACCTTTGCTTCGACAACGCAGTCCTCGTATTGAACGAGTCCAGTGATATACTCTTTGATTTCCTCCTTCAGGATGTCTCCAACGTAGATGAAACCTGAACTTGTAGAGAAAGTCGGGTGTGGCACTATTCTGCATGGCTTTTCACAGAATCTAGTTTTGGCCAGAATTGTGTCACTTTGAAGATTCTTGTCTACTCTCATGGCAAAGCCTTCGTCGCCGCTGGTGGCGACGCTCAGGACTGGGCAGCCACTGGAACAGCCCAGCTCTTTTCGCAGAGTAGTAGTAGATGCTTCCATGTTCCACCGGAGTCCCAACGCGAAGTTAATGCAACCTCCCCAGTTGGGCGCTCTTTTCGCAGAGTGTATGGACATATATCCGGTCTGTCGTTGGCGTCAAACGTGATCTTCAGGTGTTCGGGAAAGGTATGTGTTAATATTGCTTCCTCCTTGCAGCCCTCGGAGCTCGGTTGTTTTTTTTGTTGGGTGGAAAGTCGTCGAAGTTGTCGTCGGACGTAGAGCTAGAAGAATTTGCGTAAGTTGCGGGTTCTTTAGTTTGTTGGTTCTATAAGAGTTTGTGGATATGGAGAAAAATCGCTTCGACATGGCACTCGAGCCTCGTTAGACGGTCGTCGATTCTGCGGCGAAGTAGTAGTAGTTGCTCCCATGTTTCACCGGAGTCCCAACGCGAAGTTAATGCAGACTCCCCCGTAGGGCCGTATTCTGCAGCGAAAATTTCTGCTGTCTGCTCAGAGAGGCCAGTCGCTTGGCTTAGTAAATTCTCGATTCCCTGGACGTTCCTGGTTAACTCGGCTGACATTCTTGGCCGTTGTAATTTTGCTTGTCTGTCCCTAAAGGGGATGCTGGTCCCACCTAAATGGAGTTTCTTTCAACTCCCCATCAGCCCCCGGGTCGTGCCAGGGGCCAGGGAGCTCACTTTTGAAGGCTTCTTGACCAGCTTTAATGATTTCAAACTAAGGTAAATTTTCAGTATCATAAACAATGCAAGCAAACGTGCGGTTTAAGGTCCCAACACAAACTAGGGACCAGCCTGTACTATGAAGGGGGTTCTCAGTTATTATTGGCATGCGAGCGATTAAACCCAAAATCGATCATGCTGTAAGAACTCCGGTGCACTAAGCTGTAAGGACTCTGGTGCACCATGCTATAAGGACTCCGGTGCATCATGCTATAAGGACTTCGGTGCACCATGATGTAAGGACTCCGGTGCACCATGCCGTGAGGACTCCGTTGCACCATGTTGTAAGGACTTCGGTGAATCCTGTTTTGATTTGATTTGTCTATGAATAGATTTTGTGCTAATGCGCTCGCTTAGACTGAAAATCCTAGAGGGTACAGTTTTCTACAAGCTGAACATTTTTACCTTTGATTCTTACCTCTGATTCTCACCTACAAAAACTCCGCAGAATAACATCGGGAGGATGCTGGAAGGGATGCGCACCATTGCATTCCAGAGAACAAACCCAAAGCCACTCGCATGAAAACCAAAGCACAACTACAAACCCGCAGAAAACCACGAAAGCAAGTACAAACATATATATAAAAAGAATAAACAACAAGACGAGTCACACCGCAGACAATCCAACACGACTGGGAACGCAAGACCTTAGCACTCAAACAACCTATTCCCCATAAACTCAGCCAATCCCGCCTTGAAAGCAGAAATGGTAGCAGACTCGACAACAGCAGCAGGCAGCTCATTCCATATTCTAATACATCAAAAACCCTCCTCGTCCCTTCCACAGAGCAGCGGGGCATCAAGAGTTTGTGCTGATGTCTCCGCGTCCTACCATCCAGCGACCTTTGGAGCAGTATCGACTAATCAAAACCCTCCATGTCACATGACATAATTCTCTAATACTTCACGAGGTCACTTCTTAGCAACCTGCCCTTGATTGAGAACAAATTTAGAGCCATCCGCCTGTCATGGTAGGACATTTCAGACAGACCATGCACCTGTTTGGTCCAACTCCTATGAAAAGACTCAAGCAACTTCACATCCCGGACATAACCAAGATTCCACACACAGGAGCAGTAATTAAGAATGGGCCTGACGTGTGCCACAAAGAGTGTGACCATGAAATTGGAGCTTCTATTAACTGTCGACCTAAGCAAATCACTACAAAGACCTGCAGCTCGTCTCACAACTTCTCTGACATGGCTATGAAATTTGAAACCAACATCCACATGAACTCCCAAATTGCGATGAACTTGAACGAACTCCAAACGAGAACCCCCATGAGTGTAAACAGCCTCTGCACAGGGACCGATTCAACCAGCAAAAAGTCTTCTGAAACGTAAAAAAAAACACTTGCTAGGGTTCAATGACAAATTCCATGAAAATAAAGTCTGGAATATTTTGTCAAGGTATTATTGCAGAGCAGACGCACCACCAACACCATCATGACGTTGGGGATACAAATAAATTTTATAATCATCAGCAAATGCGCCAAACTTAGATACGAAGACATCCGTCAAAAAATTAACATATATGAGAAAGAGGACTGGACCCAAGACAGAACCCTGTGGAACCCCACTCAGAACATCCCTCGGCTCACTATTCACACAATCAACGCCAACACACATAATTCGAGAATGAAGAAAACCACCAATCCACCTCAACACAACCCCAGAAACTACAACTTCAGAAGCAAATTAGGATGGGAAACAATATCAAATGTCTTTGAAAAATCAAGCATGGCCATATCCACCACCAAACCAGCATCAACATACTCAACTACATCCAAATAGACCAGCAACATCCGATCCTTTGTTGATCTAGCCTTCCTAAATCCAAAATGTCTGGAAGAAAGGAGCGGGTAAGACTCAAAATAGTCCACCAGCTCAGCAGCAACAATACTCTCCATCGATTAGCAGCAAACTGAGGTAAGGCTAACTGCACGAAAGCCGAGGGGATCATATCTAGGTTTACTTTCAAAATTTGGAATCACCAATTTAAACACGTTTAAAGAATCAGCTCACAAAGAATCTTTCGCAGAATTATGCGCAGAACTTTTCGCAGAACATTGTAAAAAAACTTCAGCGTATTTATGAGCTGTTATTCATCCTGGCACATGACAGGAGGCATGTGATAGCTGGCAAGGTCGTGCAACTTCGCCCCGTCACTTTACTCGTTGTTGAGCAGCCCCACCCAGCATTCTGTTACGTTTCGAACATAGAATTCCCCGTTGTCGGGCTGGGCGCATCCCAAGGGGCCACTGGAGCTCCAGAGCCTCGAAGTAAACCCTTCAGGTATTCGATTGACCTTAGGAATAGACCTTGCAGATCCTACCAAAATCCAGCCGAAAATAGACGAGGGATTTAGGAGGTGGAAGTTTCTGCAGAGCCGCGAGTGTCTCCCGCCTGTCCATATCCGCTGTATTCCCTCTGTCATATGACAGGAACAGAAGATTGGGATAAGATTCCTTGTAAGCGGTAAGTTGGCCATTGTCCAATAAAGTTAAGTGTGGAAGGAAATAACTTTACATAATATCGTTAGAATATTTTCGTGCAGTTCAGAATTTGATCCTGCGATTTGTTCACTGTAATGCAAGTTAAAGCCGGCGTGAAATGAGAGACTCTCTGAATCCAACAAAATAAATACTAGTTTGTTAACATAGTTTCCAATTAACTGTACTTTGCTGTCACTGGAGGTGGCCCAGTAAATATTCACTCGTGAACACGGTTGCAACTATCCTTGAAGATCTTCTGGAAAAAATTCATTTATGAAGAGAACCATTGTTATTGCGAATAATACAAAGCCCCCACACAGGGGGTTACAAAAATAAGCAGACATCTTGCGGGACTTCAGAGTATTTGATTTGGGCCTCATTTCCACCAGAGCCTCAACGTGATTCAGAGTATTAGTAGTTGTAGGGCCCTTGATCGTACCGCTGCGTAGATGATAGTTTCAGTCTAACAAAAAAATGTTTACAATACTTACTTAATTTTTAACGAAACGCGGATTGCAAATGCGATCCTCGCCTTGGGCCATCATAATACAACACCATGCGGCACATATCGTGTTAAACTTTGAGGACAGACTGGACATAAACACACTTTGAAGCCAATAGTCAGAATTTCACACCTATCATTTCTCGCAATTACCACTTTTAATTAAAATTAATCATCCATTCTAAATACTTGAATGATTTACCGCACATATAATGCATTCCACTGGATTTTAGCATAGTTATCTTCATGGACAATCCATGAGGGTTTGGTTTTATTTTTAATTGTCTTACACTTTCCCCAATTATGAACGTACTCAACTGCATTATTGTAACAATCGTGTTGTCATAACAAGCTACAGAGTCTTCGACTTAGCTCACTTAACTCCCAATTAAATTATATCCAACGTAACATGCCCAAACTTGTTCGATTCAGCCTAAAAACTTCTTTCGGAATCAGTCCTGAAAAGTCAAGCATCTTCCGATTGAGATAAACCTCAATCAAATGCTAAGGTAGAATAAAATGTTTAAAATGTCAGATAGAAATGAAGCGTTACACAAGTACAGTACAGATAAATATCCTGACGCCCACGATGACCATTGCAGTGTGTTCAATATCCTGACGCCCACGAGGACCATTGCAGTGTGTTCAAAGAACCATTTCTATTCGAATTGGAAAACTTTATGTGGGCGCATGAAACTGCCATCATCCGCAATTGGCACGCGTCATCGGGGCTTGTAGAATTGAGGATACCTTGAATTGCAAAGTTTATCATTGCTAGTGGTATTGTGGGCTCATCTCCACCGACCCTCAACGCGAGTCATCGTAAAGTCGTCGTCGATTCTGAGAGGTTCGTACCCCTTTGTATGTGAAAACTGTAACTGCATCAGAGTCCATTTATATATATATATATATTTCAATTGTGGTACATATGCAGGGTGGCGCGTACAGGAACGGAAAGGGCTTATATGCAGTCACAAAGAGTAAATTATCGTCTTTGTGCATTGTGTGGTGGAGAGACCACCCCGCTTGCACCGATATTTAGGTATTACACTGCTTCGTATAGTCCGGTATATTAACCGATAGCGATTAGCTTTTATCGGTAGGTTATTTCGTTGATTAGGCTTTGTAGATTGCACGGTGAAATTCAGGGGGCCCGTCAGACCGCTGCGAGTACGTTGCAGCCAGCCCATCGTTAAGGGCTTCACGCTGATGGCCACCTTTGACAACAAGGGCACGGCAACGCATCCGGTCCCCTGTCTACGTCCATTAGGTGATAGTGAGTTATCCACGTGATCCCCGTGCACAAGCGGTTGACGGACATTTGGACTCTTCTGCTGGAAAAATTGGTTTCCCATTCCCCAACCGAGGTTTCTAGAGCATAACAGTGTTTGCTACAATCACTAGTGAGCATGGGAAACTACGATGGTAGTATGGAAAAGCCCAATGCAAGACGCCTGCACCGAAGAATATTTCATTTGAAAGAACATCCTCCTTGACACCGCAAAAAAATATAAATTTGAAAGATTATTACATGTTACAAGAAATTGAATCCTGCTTCAAGGTATACGCAAAATTGTACAATGAAGTGCAATATTTTATGGAAAATTATTTTATTGTCAGTGGTAGTACACTATGAAGTTAACTTGAAGGCGATTTGCACGCGTCAATATGTAAAACACTCTAGAAGTAGTTGTAGAAGCTTCCATTTTCCACCGGAGTCCCAACGCGAAGTTAATGCAGACTCCTTGTAGGGCAATAGAAGAGTGACAAAGTAGGTGCCACATAGATTACGAGTAGGTTCAACGCAGATTCCGAGTAGGTTCAACGTAGATTCCGAGTAGGTTTACCGTAGATTCAGAGTAGGTTTGACGTAGATATAGAGTACGTTTAACGTAAATACAAAGTAGGTTTACCATAGATAAAGAGTAGGTTCAACGTAGAAACAGAGTAGGTTCAACGTAGATACAGAGTAGGTTCAACGTAGAAACCGAGTAGGTTCAACGTAGATACCGAGTAGGTTTAACGTAGATACCGAGTATATTTACCGTAGATACCGAGTATATTTACCGTAGATCCAGAGTAGGTTAACCGTAGATACCGAGTAGGCTCAACGTAGATACAGAGTAGGCTCAACGTAGATACAGAGTAGGTTTAAAGTAGTAGGAGCAGAAGCCGCTTCTGCGCTCCACCGGAGCTCCAATGCGAAGTCGTCGCTCGCCACCCTGCAAGGCCACTGCGGGCGTCTAACGATACATAATTATATAACTAATACAAAATAGATCACCATGAACAAGGGCACAGATAAATAATAGAGCTCACGAAATAATAAATGATAAATACTAAAATAAAGTGTTAATGATCTATGAAATGAATAAATGAATCACCATCCATCCACCCCAATTAAACCAATCTAGAAGACTTCATGCATATAATTTTAAACAAATTACTTATCATTCACATCTCTGTTAGAACCGATGATCTCCGTTCTTCAATGATGGAAAAATTTCCAATAAGTCGGGCAATCCCTGGTATGAAAAAAAAATCCAAAACCAATTTGAACTGTGGCAGTGAGAAAAGTATTGAGGCTGGTATTGTCTAGTACAACTACTGCTGAATACACCAAAAAAAAAAA
>SDVV010024495.1:0-12577 GCA_016164225.1 Gammarus roeselii
GGTGTTGTCGTGGGTGTTGTCGTAGATGTTATCGTGGGTGTTGTCGTAGATGTTGTCGTGGGTGTTGTCGTAGATGTGGTCGTGGATGTTGTCGTGGGTGTTGTCGTGGGTGTTGCCGTAGATGTTGTCGTGGGTGTTGTCGTAGATGTTGTCGTGGGTGTTGTCGTAGATGTGGTCGTGGATGTTGTCGTGGATGTTGTCGTGGGTGTTGTCGTAGATGTTGTCGTGGGTGTTGTCGTAGATGTTGTCGTGGGTGTTGTCGTAGATGTTGTCGTGGGTGTTGTCGTAGATGTGGTCGTGGATGTTGTCGTGGGTGTTGTCGTAGATGTTGTCGTGGGTATTGTCGTAGTCGTTGTAGTCTCTGTAGACGTGAGTGAAATTTGTCGTGGGTGTTGTCGTCGATGTTGTCGTGCATGTTTACGTGGGTGTTGTTCGTGGATGTTCTCTTGGACGTCGTCGTGGGTGTTGTTGTGGAGGTTGTCGTGGGTGGTCGTGGATGTTGTGTTAGACGAGCTTGTGAGACGATAAAAAAAATGAAACAATTAGCGATTTTTAAGTTTATCTCTCTGCAACAATCTAATCAATCCCACGTTGGTGCTCTCATCGCAAACATTCATTAGACTGCAGCGGATGCAGTCTACCAGAGGCCAAACTAACTACAAAAACAATATATACTGTAGCTTGCATCCGATGGCAGCACTGCTGTGCGATGATCACAAATTAAACTAAACAAATGCTTTGCTCCTTGACTTGGTGGTTTTGGTCGGCAGATTTGATCCATTGTATGTTCCTCAAAGATGCTTGTACGTGTGAAAAGTTTTGGGAGTAATAATTCGAACGTATATTTCTTTTATTTCTTGTACTTGCAACAATTGCGATTGTAAATACCCCACCAGTATTTAATTAAAATTGGTTACATAATATAGATACCTTCTTGAGACTGCCACATATCCTTGTTGTATCTCGCTGATATTGAAGGTCATGAGATGAATTGTAATAATGAAGGCTCTTTGAGATAGCTACAGATCCTAGTTTTCCCTAGCCAATCTTGGGAGTCATGATATGTGTTCGAAATCACTAACTTCAACTTATGTTAAATTACATGAAATTCGTTTCGTTTCATTACAAAACCACAAGCAATTATGATCGCGGTATGTGGCGCTTTTTTATTTATAGTTCCTTGTTGTCGTGGATTCGGTCGTCGAAACAGTTGCCTAACATACTTAACATTGATGGATCGTAAATTCAGACTGGAACATAGAGATCAATGCTCCGGTTTGCTTACTATGTATTACGTGAGGCGTTATAGATGAGCTAGCGAAATACATCATTTGTTTCATCAGAACAGCGTTCATTCGAACAAAACATCTTTTAATACACCTTTAAATGTGTCAAAATGGTAATGGCACTCTCTGAAATTTCCCATTTTACATTATATTATGTCGAAATGATAGCAAATCCAAAATCACGCCTAGATAAGTTCATTGCTAAGCGCGCACAATTGGATAAGCTTAGGATTTTTACTATCTTTGATGAGGTAACCACAATCCTCACCAGGCGCCTGTTGTCACAGGAACGAACTCGACAGTTGCGCTGTAGCCAGTCTTGGTGTTGCTAGCAAGAGCTTGGGTGCTGAAAGTGAGGACCATGAACCGCCCCGCGCTCCGGAAGGTCTGAGTCGCTGTGATGTTTGTTCCGCAGTACCTGACAAAGTTGGGAGGACTTGCATTAAACTTGTCCACAGACTCACTGTGTCAGAAGTTGATGTGCGAATAATCCAACACCAGTTTTGAAGCCTGTTGATCGTTATAAAAAAAAACATTAGAGTGAGTAAGGCTTAGTAAAAGTTCTGATATTCATCGCTGCGGTTGCCTGTAATGGTAATTGAAAGGTGTATATTTTCAAAAAGACATGAGAGCAGATGAAGGGCAGGGTTACACCAGCTTCATCTACAGCCAAATTTAGCGCCATGTAGGGCGCCAGTATCAGGAAATTAACATTCCCATTAAACTGAAGATGATTGTATCTCACTCTTTATTTAAACCTTACAGTTAGACCGGAGGTCTTCTTCTGCAAGTAGCTGTGCTCGTACCATTCCAATAGCATTGAAGTTGAGCCTACTTCTGTTTGTCCGTTCGTTAAGGGCATCTTAACTCAGCTTCCCACGTAGTCCATCGATAACATTGAAGTTATGCCTACTTCTGTTTGTCCGCTCGTTAAGGGCTTCTAAACTCGGCTTCCCACGTAGTCCTTCGATAGCATTGAAGTTAAGTCTACTTCTGTTTGTCCGCTCGTTAAGGGCTTCTTGAGTCAGCTTCCCACGTAGTCCTTCGATAGCATTGAAGTTAGGCCTTTTTATGTTTGTCCGCTTGTTAAGGGCTTCCTTAGTCGGACTTCACACGAAGTTATTCATTCCTTGGTTGATTGCCAAGACTCTTCATTGGAAGGGTTATGTTCCCTTTACCGGAAGGCAATGACCCCTCGCCCGCGGGATTTCGAAAAACGTGATGCGGTCTATCCACATCAACTTGATTGCATGGATGATGCAGATGCATGGATAATGCGGATGTATGGATGATGCAGATAGATTCCAATCTTTATCTAAAACAATAACAAGAGTTCAGAGGGAAAAGGGGACGGACGACACGTACAATTTTAATTCGGAGTTCAACGTAATGTCATAATATTATAAGCAACGATCATCCGTCTGCCTTTATAACGTCAATTATCATATCCTTCCACTGAGGATACAAACAATCATGACTATCATGAAATAATCTCAAAAACTGTAGTTCAACAGAGTTTTGCTTTCCATTAAGAAGAGTTGTCCTCGACGAGGAAAATTTTTCTTCACAGAGTGTGGCGAGAATACACATGCGCAGTCATACGATGCAGATTCACTCGTGTGGCCGCTGCTCTGAAGCGGGTGTCTGCAAACGCAGTCCTCATCGCATGATCGAGGAGCCTTGGATGAGGATTAGAAAGACCGTCGCTGCAGCGGCAAAAAGTACCCCCTCGGGATATTAACCACGATTGCTGGGAGACTAAGAAGCCGTCTCCAGGCTTGAGCTCCTCTGATAGGTTGTATTTACACAGGAGGGTTTGAAGGAGGATGGGGAGGGGGTTCAGGGGGAATGGGGAGTGTTTGAACGTGTGTACAGAAGTCTGACGTAACTGACGCCTTCTAACGAGTAGTTGTCTGGTGTTGCTACACTTTGCCATAACAATTGTTTCCTAACAATGTTCCAAGGAATCTTATTGTATTTCCGTAGGGCGTAACTAGAGAAATGCGTTCAGTTCAACTTCCGCGAAGGAAATTCAAATATTTTCAATTTTTATTGGGCTCTCGGTTACATTGATCCGACACTAAAAAATACAATAAATACATTTGATTTAAAATTTATATTACATGCATGATCCTTGTAACGGTCTAATTAGTTTAATGGGTGACGATGTTTGCGGTTAAACAAAATTGTTTGACGACGTATGGCAGCTAGCAGTGTGACGTCAGAGCTTCGGCACCCTATTATTGCTTGCGATTCATGGCAACTAGCAGTGTGACGTCAGAGTTTCAGCACCCTATTATTGTTTGGTGACGTAGGGCAACTAGCAGTTTGACGTCAGAGCTTCGGCCCCTTATTATTGTTTGGCGACTTATGGCAACCAGCAGTGTGACGTCAGAGCTTTGGGACCCTATTATTTTATTATTCCATTCTTGTTCCCTGAGTCGAGCTCCATTTTTTCGCTCTGGTGGGTTGGAATAATATTACCAGGGCTCTTGTAGTGACGAAAGAGTACGTGGGAAGAAGTGGTGATTGGTTTTGCAAGATAGTTCTAGAAGAGGGTTTGACGACTTTTCCCGAATAGTTTTTTTGCCAATTTCAAACTATCCTTTGTTGAATTTATTGCTTATTAGATTTCAATTAATATAGAAATGATGCCCCAATGCTAACACGGGCATCACATACGAAACCTCCTTTGAACTTCATGGCAATTGTTATATTAAGAGTATAGCAATGCAAGAAGCAAATTACTGATTTTGCTTCCTATCTAATTTTCATTGCCTACTCGACTCACTCGTCAATGTCATGCATTTCTTCTGATTTGTTATACCAGCTATTCTTATTAAAGTCATGGTTTTTGGCGCTTTATAAAATAACTACATATAAGCCATGCAAGCCTGTGCAAGGGATTTAGCAATGGATTTACACGAAAATCTCGATCTCGAACAGTTCAGGTGATGGTGTGAGCTGTCTCGAAACGAATTCATAACTTTGCGTGCCATTGAAAAATGCTTCCAAACGAAATAGCGAAATTTGAAAGGAACAACTCAAGTAGTGGAGTAAATTATAAATGTTATTCGAAAGTAACAACTGAAGTATTGAGAATAGATTCTTTTTTTTTCTGCGAGACATCGAGCTTCGATCCCTTCGCGTCTTGATATTGTTTGTTGTTTGTTGTCCAGGGCCGATTAAACGCGTGATCGAAATAGTTGAATGGATTACACGGAGTAGTGTGCAATGAACGGAATACAGATGCCACATCTCTAACTATTAGCATTTATATATAATGATCAATTTTTAACTTGCGAAGAAAATTTACATCTGTCGTAAAGCAACGCAACACAGCGATAGAACAAATGAGAATACATGATTAAAAATCCTAGTAATTCATCTTTACAATGTTCTCGTCTGTGCTCACGCAAGCGTGTTTATTTTAAACACTAACATTTTATGATTGATCACAGGGAAGGCTTCATTGCCCAGAACTCACAATGAGAATTGGAAGAGGCAGCCATGTGGCTCCATTTGTTGGATTGGTCGGGAAATGCAGATGAATTTGATATTCAGAAGCACTTGGCTGATCTGCTTGACACGTTTACGCGCATCATTCATCTGTAACCATTGATTGCACATATCGAACAAACGCAGTCCACGTTAAACTAAAAGTTAACTCGCTCTGCACCCGTAATTAGAGGTTAATCCATGTTATGAGCCATAAATCTTAACCGATAATGATCCCAAAGCCTCTACACCGTTAGAGTATTTCATATACGCTCTGCACAGTCAGAGAATCCTTACTCTTTATACATGTTCTGCACCGTTAGAGTATCCTTACCCTTCATACATGCTCTGCACCGTTAGAGAATCCTTACTCTTTATACATGCTCTGCACCGTTAGAGCTCTGCACAGTTAGAGTATCCTTACCCTTTATACATGCTCTGCATCGTTAGAGTATCCTTACCCTCTATAAACGCTCTGCACTGTTAGACTATCCCTACCCTCTATACATGTTGTGCACCGTTAGAGTACTCCATATATGCTCTGCACCGTTAGAAAATCCTTACCCTCTGTACATGCTTTGCACCGTTGGAGTATCCTTATCCGATATACATGCTCTGCACCGTTAGAGAATCCTTACCCTCTATTCATGCTCTGCATTGTTAGAGTATCCATACCCTCTATACATGATCTGCATCGTTAGTGTATCCATACCCTCTATACATGATCTGCACCGATAGAGAATCCTTACCCTCTATACATGCTCTGCACCGTTAGAGTATCCTTACCCTCTATACATGCTCTGCACCGTAAGAGAATCCTTCCCCTCTATAAATGCTCTGCACCGTTAGAGAATCCTTCCCCTCTATGCATGTTCTGCACCGTTAGAGTATCCTAACCCTCTATAGGTGTTTTGCACCGTTAGAATGATCCATATATGCTCTGCACCGTTAGAGAATCCTTACCCTCTATATATGCTCTGCACCGTTAGAGTATCATTATCCTCTATACATGCTCTGCACCGTTAGAGAATCTCACCCTCCATACATGTTCTGCACCGTTAGAGTACTTCATATATGCTCTGCACCGTTAGAGAATCCTTACCCCCTATACATGTTCTGCACCGTTGTAGTATCCTTACCCTCCATACATGCTCTGCACCGTTAGAAAATCCTTACCCTCTATACATGCTCTTCACCGATAGAGAATCCTTACCCTCGATACATGCTCTACATCGTAAGAGTATCCTTACCCTCTATACATGCTTTAAACCTTTAGAGAATCCATACCCTCTTGGCATGCTCTGAACCGTTAGAGAATCCTTACCCTCTATACATGCTCTGTACCGTTAGAGTATCTTTACCCTCTATACATGCTCTGCACCATCAGAGAACCCACCCTCTATACATGATCTGCACCGTTAAAGAATCCTTACCCTCGATACATGCTCTGCACCGTTAGAGTATATTAACCCTCTATACAAGCTCTGCACCGTTAGAGAACCCTTACCCTCTATACATGCTCTGCACCGTTAGAAAATATTTACCCTTCATACATGCTCTGCACCGTTAGAGTATCCTTAACCTCTAAACATGTTCTGCACCGTTAGAGAATCCTTGCCCTATATACATGTTCTGCACTGTCTGAGTATCCCTACCCTCTATACATGCTGTGCACCGTTAGAGTACTCCATATATGCTCTGCACCGTTAGGAAATCCTTACCTTCTGTACAAGCTCTGCACTGTTAGAGTATCCTTATACTCTGTACATGCTATGCACCGTTAGAGAATCCTTACCCTCTACTCATGCTCTGCATTGTTAGAGTATCCATACCCTCTATACATGCTCTGCAACGTTAGAGAATCCTTATCCTCTATTCATGCTCTGCACCGTTAGAGAATCCTTCCCCTCTATGCATGCTCTGCTCCGTTAGAGAATCCTAACCCTTTATACGTGTTTTGCACCTTTAGAATAATCCAGATATGCTCTTCACCGTTAGAGAATCATTACCCTCTTTTTATGCTCTGCACCGTTAGAGTATCCTTACCCTCTATACATGCTCTGCCCCGTTAGAGAATCCTTACCCTCCATGCATGCTCTGCACCGTTAGAGAATCTCACCCTCTATACATGTTCTGCACCGTTATAGTACTTCATATATGATCTGCGCCGTTAAAGAATCCTCACCCTCTATACATGCTCTGCCCCGTTAGAGAATCCTTACCCTCTACACATGCTCTGCAACGTTAGAGAATCCTTACCCCCTATACATGTTCTGCACCGTTGTAGTATCCTTACCCTCCATACATGCTCTGCACCGTTAGAAAATCCTTACCCTCTATACATGCTCTTCACCGTTAGAGAATCCTTACCCTTTATACATGCTCTGCATCGTAAGAGTATCCTTACCCTCTATACATGCTCTAAACCTTTAGAGAATCCTTACCCTCTTTGCATGCTCTGCACCGTTAGAAAATCCTTACCCTCTATACATGCTCTGTACCGTTAGAGTATCCTCGCCTTTTATACTTGTTCTGCATCGTTAAAAAATATTTATCCTCTATACATGTTCTGCACCGTTAGAGTATCTTTTCCCTCTACACATGCTCTGCACCATTAGAGAATCCTTACCCTCTATACATGATCTGCACCGTTTGAGTATCCTTACCCTCTATACATGCTTTGCACTGTTAGAGAATCCTTACCCTCTATACATGCTCTGCACCGTTAGAGAGTCCTTACCCTCTATACATGCTCTGCACCGTTAGAGTATCCTTACCCTCCATACATGCTTTGCACTGTTAGAGAATCCTTACCCTCTATACATGCTCTGCACCGTTAGAGAATCCTTACCCTCTATACATGCTCTGCACCGTTAGTGAATCCTTACCCTCCATATATGCTCTGTAACGTTAGAGTATCCTTACCTTCTATACATGGTTGCACCGTTAGAGTATCCTTATCCTCTATACACGCTCTGAACCGTTAGAGTATTCTTTTCCTCTATACAAGCTCTGCACCTTTAGAGTATCCTTTCCCTCTATACATGCTCTGCATCGTTAGAGTATCCTTACCCTCTATACATGTTGTGCATCGTTAGAGTACTCCATATACAGTATGCTCTGTACCGTTAGAAAATCCGTACCCCCTATACATGCTCTGCACTTTAAGAGAATCCTTACTCTCTTTGCATGCTGTGCACCGTTAGAGTACAAAAACCCTCTATACATGCTCTGAACCGTTACAGAACCATTACCCTCTATTCATGCTCTGCACCGTTAGAGTATCCATATATGCTCTGCACCGTTAGAGAAACCTTAACCTCTATACATGCACTGCACCGTTAGAGTATCCTTACCTTCTATACATGCTCTGCACCGTTAAAGAATCCTTACCATCTATTCATGCTCTACACCTTTAGAGTATCTTTACCCTCTATAAATGCTCTGCATCGTTAGAGTATCCTTACCATCTATACATGCTCTGCACCGTTAGAGAATCCTTACCCTCTATACATGTTCTGCACCGTTAGAGATCCTTAACTCCCTAAACATGCTCGGCATCGTTTTGATTTCTAAACCTTAATACACGTTTTGTACCAAAAAAAGATCCTAATACCCGTTATTTGGTCAGTACCAAAATTGACGATTAAGCCCCTCTACATGCTCTGTACCGGAACTTATCCCAAAGGCCCCTGTACATACTGTGTACCGTTAAAGATCACTAGCCCCCTATTATTCTCTGTAGTGGTAATTATTAATGTTCTGTACCGTAATGACCCCTAACCCCTTAGACGGGCTCTGTGCTAGAACGGACCCCTAAACCACAATACGTACTCTCTACCGTTAATGACCCCAAACATCCTATGCATGTTCTGTACCGTAATGACCCCTAAAACCTCAGACGTGCTCTTTGCTTGAACGGACTCCTAAACCACAATACGTACTCTCTACCGTTGATGACTCCAAACTCCCTATGCATGTCCTGTACCGTAATCACCCCCAACCCCTTAGACGTGCTGTTTGCTAGAACGGACTCTTAAACCACAATACGTACTCACTACCGTTAATGACCCCAAACTTCCTATGTATGTTCTGTGCCGGTAATGACCCCTAACCCCATATATGCTCTGTTCCTTTAATGACCCATAACTCCCTATATGTGCTCTGTGCCAGCAATTATCCTTAACCCCATTTGCATGCTCTGTATATATACAGCAATTACCCCTAACCCACTCAACATGCTCTTGCCGTCAATGACCCCTAACCGTTATGCATTCGCTCTTCCGGAAAAGACCCTTAACACCTCCTATGCATACTCTGTACCGTTAGAGATCCCTAACTCTCTAAACATGCTCTGTACCGTTATGAACCCTAACCCCCTTATACTTACTTAGTGCCCGTAATGGGAGGGTCGTCGAGTTTGATCTCCAAAATCATGTACATGCAGGCGTAAAAGGAAGTAACCCCGTTGTCCGAAGTCAATTGGCTTAGTCCTTGCATGTCAAAGACGTTGAAGGTCAGTTTTACCGTGTTGCACACAGGAGCCTCAATGGATTGCACGCTGATGGTCGCTGCGCACGAAAAAATGTCCTCTAAGACCATACTAAAAGCATGAAGGATTATCAAGGTATCACTAAATGTTCACATAAGTTTTGTAGATTAAATTTAGATCAATTCCAATTGACCGATGCAGCTGTGTCAAATGTATTTTTGAAAAAATGTATTCAATTTTCATTGTTTGACCAGCCATTCGAATAAAATGGGCTATCACCCAAGATGTCGGAAACACTTTAAAGGTGCACTAGAGTTGGAAACTTTCACCACTTCGTTTTGTCAGGTTAGTGTTCAACAATCTGGTATTACTTTCTGAAAGCGCTCTGTGGAAACAAACGATTAAAAATATCCTAAGAAACGTCATTTTCTTGACCTGTCCGACCAAGACGAAATTTCCGCGCAGCCGCGTTCAAGATCAACAGCTGAATGCGACCGCCGATCCAAGTGATTGAACGATCACGTGAATGAGAAAAATGTATATATTGTTAGGAAGCCAAATATTGTATACTTACAATCACTGTTTCTATGGATGTAGACCAGCTCGGAGAGTTGGCGCTGAGTAGTCTTAGTACTAGAACGCGTTCACGCAAGCAGAATGGCTGAACCATCCTCTTCAAAACGCCGGTCATTCGTCGCATTTGTTCAGATGGTGATTATTAAGGCCCTCCGGAAAATATATTAAAGTATTTTTGGCGCTTTAAATCACTGCCATGTTATTAAATGGACCCTATCCCACTGATATAAATTATGAACAGAATTTCGATAGTGCACCTTCTAAGTGCTTTATAACACCAGTCAGAGAAATAGATATCCCCGTGTTCGACTCCGTTCAACCCTGACTCACCTGTTGTCACTGGCGTGGGGTAGCCAGGAGACGTGATCGTGCCAGGTGTGGTAATGCGCTGGCTGCCCGGACTCATGGCGTTTACCAAAGCGTCTGAAGGGAACAAATCGAGGGAAAGAGACAGCACTTTTTCATTACAATGGCAATAAACTACTTGGTTCCTGGAAGGTGGGATTAAAGACACAACGACTGATATAGTTACATGAATTGTTACTTTGTGACATTTATAGAAAACGCATCTTCTTATATGGTTTGTTCGAACAAATTAATGAGGTTTAGCGTTAGTGCGTTGCTTCCACCCAGTTTAAGTCTCGTGCGCAGGTTAGATCTAGTATGAAGACGCGAATAACTTTTTTAGGGGAAATGTAATGAAGTTCAGTCTGGGCTTGGTAAATAATATTTTCCGCATCTCTACGGTGCCTTCCTGTCATGTCTGGTATGATGGATGGTATCATTCATTGCCTCGTTATTGTGGTTCCCTCCTGTAATGCTTCGTGTGATGTTTGGTATGATATCTTGCCTCGACCTTGCTGTTCCCTTCTGATAGGTTTGGTATGATGTCGGTATCATGTCATGCCGCTTTCTTGCTTCGTCATTCTGCCAGGTTTTGTATTATGTACGGTATGATTCTTTACCGCGTCTATGCAGTACTTTCCTGCCAGTTTTAGTACGATGTCTTGCCGCTTCCGTTCTTGCCGCTTTCGTGCGGGGCTCTCCATAAGGCTTGATATAATGAATGGTATGATGTCATACCACGTCATTGCGGTGCCCTCCTGTCAGGTTCTGTGTGATGTGCGATATGATTTGCTACCGCGTCTTTGCAGTACTTTCCTGTCAGATTTGATGAGGTGCCAGAAAGATGTTTTTCCTCTTCCTTGGGTTCACTCTTGTAAGATTTGATTTGATATGTTGTATGATGTCTTGTCTCGTCCATGCGGTGCCTTCCTGTCAAATTGGTATGATGTCGCAATGGTGTCTGGCCGCATCATTGCGGTGCCCTCCTGCTAGGCAGGGTACGATGTATGGTATGATATCTTGCCGCGACCTCCGATACGTAGTGTGGTGTTGATCTCACGCATGCAATCGGCCACTTTCCAGCCTGAATTAAGTACAATCATTTCTAGTAATATTTGTCCGGGTCTTTTTGATGTTTATTTGCTGACTCCATCTCTCCATTCCCTCGTTTTCTCTGCACATATGTTATTCGCTTCCAAATCTGATTCCGTCGTTAACCCCACTAATCGTCAGCATAACAACTCCCTCGGACCGCTTCTTCCCACCTCCTTCGTATAGGCTCCCCTCCAATGCTACAAGGATATTGACGTTTTCGCTAGGAACTTTGGTCGCTCTCAGCGAATGGTAGCCTCCATGTTCCATAACTGATATAAACAAGAAAGGGCTGCTTGACGATCCCGTATGAGCTCATACTCTCCGTGTAGTACAAATATTGTAACGGAAACATTTGCCTGGTATATTGTCAAAATGTGACTTTTGAACATCTGACAAATATGTAGAATGTGTAACCAGATACAGCACCGTATCTAACACTGCTCCCCATATCAAATCACCCAAATTTCCCGTCCTTGAACTCGAATCGGCGTGTCATATAACAGAGGATGAAGACTCCAGCCACCTCTTGCCTTAGCTGTGCCCCCTGCATCAGGCTACTCCAGTCACCTCTTGCCTTATTTGTGCCCACTGCATCAGCCTACACCAGCCACCTCTTGCCTCATCCGTGCCCACTGCATCAGGCTACTCCAGCCACCTATTGCCTTATTTGTGCCCACTGCATCAGGCTACTCCAGCCACCTCTTGCCTCATCCGTGCCCAATGCATCAGGCTACTCCAACCACCTCCTGAGTCATCCGTGCCCACTGCGTCACGCTACTCCAGTCACCTCTTGCCTCATCCGTGCCCACTGCATCAGGCTACTACAGCCACCTCTTGCGTCATCCGTACCCACTGCATCAGGCCATTCCAGCCACCTCTTGCCTCGTCCGTGCCCACTGCATCAGGCTACTACAGCCACCTCTTGCGTCATCCGTACCCACTGCATCAGGCTACTCCAGCCACCTCTTGCCTCATCCATGCCCACTGCATCAAGCTACTCCAGTCACCTCTCGACTTATCCGTGCTTACTGCATCAGGCTACTTCAGCCACCTCTTGCCTCATCCGTGCCCACTGCATCAGGCTACTCCAGCCACCTCTTGCCTCATCCATGCCCACTGCATCAAGCTACTCCAGTCACCTCTCGACTTATCCGTGCTTACTGCATCAGGCTACTTCAGCCACCTCATGCCTCATCCGTGCCCACTGCATCAGGCTACTCCAGCCACCTCTTGCCTCATCCGTGCCCACTGCATCAGGCTACTCCAGCCACCTCTTGCCTCATCC